>MU226219.1:351559-382354 GCA_018584345.1 Thuja plicata
ATTAGGTGCAAACATTCAAGATTCATCATTCAAATCCTAGATCTAGCCATCATGGTGGTGTGATCTTCCTTCAAGATCCTTGGTGCCTCTTCAAGACTATTTCATCATCTCTTCAAAGTGGATTTCAAGCATACAATCATGGAGGTTTATGGTTCATATTGAGTTCATGCTTTCATATTTACATACTTACATACATCCAAATTTCAATTACATATATCCAAATTTCAATTACATATCTATTGAATATAATAGCTTCATTGTTAGATTCAATTCTACTACATGTTAGCATTCTGCACTTTATTGATTTCAAGGTTAATTCCTAAATCATGGTTTGACTAAGGCAAACCCCTCCCCCACAACAAAACAATCTCCTTTTTCTTGCAGGTATAGGTACAGAATAGTGGATTTGAGCCCAGATCTGGATACCCTTTTTGGCAAACTTTCAGGATCCACGAACAAAATCACTTTTGGATCTATGTAGGTCAGGGTTGACATTATTGGGTTAGGGTTGAAATTTCTGGGTCAAGGTCGACCTTTTTCATAAGACGACATCGGAACAAAAAATTATTTCTGGGTTTTGTTTGTCTCTGCGTTTTGGTTTGGTATCAACTGTCAGTTTTTCTAGAAACTGTCTACAGACCTCAGAAAACAACATTCTTTGATCTGCAATATTTCAAGGTTAGTGCATTTCTCCCACCTCTTCAATTACTATTATACATCATTTCTATACATATAATTAATAGAATTTAAGGTATTTCCTTTGTCATTCTCCTTTCCAAATAGTTGATTCATTTGTGTATTAACCCTTCTCTTGGGTTGATCAAATTGGATCTCCCATTTGTGCATTTGAGGGTAAAAAGGAACATCTTATCTTCTTCTTAATCACAATTGCAACACTTAATCAATTCAACTCAATTAAGATTAATACAATCCAGGTAATTCAAAGAACAATCTACACATCAATACCTTACATTTCAAGATAATCAATTCACAAACAATCTATAAATCAAATCAATCATTTATATACCTTATCTATTTCAGTAACACAATCCAATTCCAACACGTTACATTTTAATTAAAATTTCAATTTCAAGCCTTACAGATACAATGTTATCTTTAGTTGAACTCCTACTGGCACTCCTACAATCATAGCCAATACTCCATCTGATGGGGCATCAATGGATTATCTTGCAAAAATCTCTGATGATGATGTTTTCCTTTGCTCAATGCCCAATTTGTCAATTGTTGGTAAATCATTGAATTTCTTGTTATTTTACGCAGACTCCAATCTTGATTATATCAATGATTTGGTTCCACAATTAACCAATGTTGATATCCAGATTGCATATGCAAAGAATATGTCAGAGGGTTGCAATATATATCGTGCATCTATATACTAGTTCTAAAAGGTTTTCAAATGCATCAAAAGTCAATGGACATTAGTTGATATGCCCCATAATATTAATTGCTCCCATATTTAAATAGTCAACTCGTTGTCTTCATTCTACTTAGGAATCTTGAAATGTCCACTTTTGGATCCAACACAAATCTTTCTTTCCAAAACAATTCTAAAAGAATTATGAAGATAAACCTTTATTTATCAACACACTATTCTCCATATTTATATGATGTCTGCTAATAAAATTGCCTAATTCAATTCGCCCCCTAAATGATTATATTCTAGATCCAATATGATATCAGTAATACCACTCCACAATGCTACATGTATAACTAAAACTTAAGCTTCCAGATAAACAAGGGGTCTTTGATTGAGGTACGTGGCACAGGATGTTAAAAAACAATGCTAGCACAAAATATAAATGGTTTCTACTATTCACTTTATAATCAATATGAATGCACAACAAATGTTTACTCAATAATATGAAGTCTCTCATATGATGAATGGTTAATCTCAATAACATCAACCAATGCTCAACATATCTATGGCATCCATTAAATGTTGATAACGATGTGTAATCTCCCTAGTTTTTGAACTCTGCAACCTCTGTTTAAAACTATGATTCCATCCACCAAAATATCAATCACTTTATTCATGAGGTATTTTCCACCATATGCCAGGAAACTCCATATATAATTTCTCCAATGTAGTTGTATAATTTGATAATACTTGTGTAGTCCATAGACTAAGATGGACCCACATTTAATCTCTTCTATCAATGTATGTAAGGGCATCCATCTATATGTGCAAGGTGAGAAGCTCTAGTAACATGAAACCTCATATTAAATATACTTCATGAAGTTTTAATAAAACTTATATCTATTCTTATAAACACGTTACCTTAGATGTACCTATGCGCGTGGCTTGATCGATTGGTGTTTCTAGATAGTGTGGTAGATTGAACAATCACAATAGACTTATGTTGAAATCATTTGCGACAAGGAGTCTTGATCAATTTTGCAGAGGTATAAATTTTATCAACTCTTGATGTGTTTGGCTTCCCAAACCATAATTTTAGTCGCATCACCTAATATCCTCCCATAATATTGTAGTTTGTGGTGACCTCCAATACTGTCGCCATGAATAGGCCCATCATGAATCATGAATGCCTTCTGTGATTTTTATCACTGTATGTTTAACCTTCTTTGTAAAGATCTTCCTCCCAGGTTTTGCTCTAATACCATGTTATTTTTTAGGCTCATTTAACCACGGGCATAATCATTTCCCTCCCAACCAAAGATAACATCTATCGTCTCCCTTGAGTATCCCAAAATATATAAATTTGCACATATATTTATTCAATTAATGTATTTAATGAGATCACACATCTCATAATATATATGCAAGAGTTGCCCTTTCACTAAGGGACACCTCTCTTAATAATATTAAATAATTATATTAATATATCAAATTATAAAATAGTTAAATATAATAATTATACAATATGATTATTATTGTCACATAATAATCATACAATAATAATAATATTATTATTATATAATATAATATTATTATTATATAATATAATATAATATAATTATAATATTATCACATAATAATATAATTATATTATCTCACAATATTAATATAATCACAACCTTTAAGGATTCTGACCATAGCTATAATAAAATCAACATATTGGACCCCAAAACCCATTACAAGAAGATTTGACTAGGGATCTAGAACCCCACAAAGAAGGAACACTACCTCAGGTAAAGAATTTTAAACCAACATTCAAAAGACAACAACCCCAAAAAATAAAAGATAAATAGAGCACGAGTTGCCCAAAAGACCCAATAAAAAGGGGACTAGGCCTTACAAATAATAAATTTGGGTTTTATTATGGATCCCAAAACCATAATAAGATTTAGCCTCATAAAATTTCTCATAATAATTTTGACTGAAACTATGGGGTTTGAAGGGCTCCCCAAACCACACCAAATTTGGGTTTTAACACGGCTCCCAAAACCATAATAACATACAACCTCAAAAAAATGGTCATTAAAGTACCAACTAAAATTGCAGGGTTTAGAAAGGTGCCACAAACCACCAAGGGAGTTGGCTTGGTTCCCACCATCAACAATGATTTTCCAAAAATGATTGAACTTCATAGAGCCAAGAGAGATAATGGTGTTTTGATAGGCTCCCCAAACCATCACCATCAAATAGAAATACTCCCTCTCAATAGAAGAAACCTCCACCTTAGTAGGAATTTTGAAAGAGGAAATAATATACCAAATGATATTAACCCACAAAGTAGTAGCTCTCAGAAATCCCACCTTAATAGGGGCATGCTCCTCTTGTAAAGGAGTCTCACAAATGAAGAACCATAAAGAAAGAAAAAGAGCCTACAAAAACAAGGAGAACAAATAGAACCAAGCTCGAACCAAGGCCAACAAAGGCCCTAAGAAGCATAAAAAACCTAACCAAAAACCACCAAAGAAGAGACCAGGCCCTTGAAAACTATCATCATCTTTCTCACCACCAAGAAGAAAAGGGACAACACCAATTTGTGTAGATTCAGGAGAGAGGGAGACCTCCAAGGGGAACAACACCACATGCCAACCTAGTGGATAGAACCACATAAGATGAAACAACACATCACCATAGATTTCCCAACATCACTCTGAGGCTACTCTCAGTCCTCCAAGAGAAAGCCCAATCTCCATAAAAGACAGATCTTACAGAGAAAAGGAAAGAACCAGCCCAAAAAAATAAACCTGCCACTAGCCAAAACTAGATCTAGGAATGCCACAGGATCCCAAGAAAAGACCGCCCAAAAAATATAGGTTGGCTGTAGCAACCTTCTTTGAGGCATCTCTCCCCACAAAACCAAATGAGGAGAAACTAGCAAGAGCTTTCCTCCAATGAGACCACCCTTGCTGCACCAAGGTTGAGAAAAAAACATCAAGCAAAAACACAATCTAAAACTGAAGGGTGTAGAGAAAAATGAACACCAAAAGATCCAAATAACATGACCTATACATCCCAAGGAGGACAATCATGAAGAATCCCCAATCCACAGGAACTTTGGAAACCAAAAAATCCTCCAAACCTACAGAAACATCCTCCACTCCACAAGCAAAGAGGGAAGCAATCCTTGTCCCAGAATTTAGAGACCAAAGGAAAGAGAGAGTATCTACATCCTCATCATCTCCATCTTTTTCATCCTCATCGGGGCTTCCTCTAGCAAAAATCCTAACTCCTCCTCCTGGTCTCGCTTGCTCCATTATGCCTTAATTATTTTTCTTGACATTGTTTCCTTTCCCTATAATGTTGCATATTCTGATGAGTCACCTACTACTAATCAATTATGATTCCTCTCGATCTAAAAGATAAAATTGTTTATAATCCTTACCATCTAGTCCTATATTATCTCATTCAGTTGTTAATAGGTTACCTTCTCTCTAAATGTGATTTATTGTAGCAGTGTCTAATTTATCAATAAATTCCAAAGCTTTATCCAAATAGGAATTCAATCTCCAATTTGGATTGTTTCTTTCTTTGAGTTTATTTATAGTAATGGTCAAATCCCCCTCTATTTAAATATTTTTCAAGTTTAGTTCTAAGTGTAAACCTAATCCTTCTAGTAGAGATTTAAATCTTGTCATATTATTGGTGTCAATTTCCAAGGGTTTCACCAATTTTTCAATAATATTACCATTCCATGAGTGCATAAAACATCCTACCCTTGCGATCCCTAGATTTCCTCTTGATGTTTCATCAAATTTAAGTTTGAACCATCCTTGTTTTGGAGGGGACCATCTACATTGATTTCTACCCTTTTTACTTAAATGATTCCTTTTTCCCACGAATGTAGGGATTTTAGGGTGAAATTAGATTTTTTTCTCATTTTGTCATCCCAACTAGTATAGTATCTTGCTTTGTTCCCTTGAGAAAGTAAACTTGAGTTCATTACTTCAACAATAACAACTTCCATTTTATTTATCATTATTTTCCACTCCATTCTTTTCCCTTGAAATATTCTTCAATTTCTTTCCTTCCATAATTCCCACATTACTAATGAAGGTGAAAAAACCCAGAGGTTACCAAATAAGCTTTGATGATATATCCTCATCCATGATTGGAATAATGTCATAATATCATTTGGTAATGTTTTTATCCATCCCAATTTAGTACATAACCACTGCCAACATCTTTGCACAAAGGGGCAATTGAGAAGCATTGATTTATAGTCTCTTTATTGTTGTCACATAAAAATTAGATAGTTGGGACATGAAATCTAATCTTTTTCAACCATTCTAATGTTAATATCTTACCTTGCAAAGATTTCATGTAAAGTAGCTGCCTTTGGCACACATAATTTTTTCCAATATAGATGGATTGGAATCTTTGAATCATTCATTCCTTTCTTCTTTGAAATAGTCCTCTATCCATCTTTCGCATTATAATTCCCAGTTTTGGAGCTATTCCATATGATTTTGTCTTCACCTAGCTTAAAGGAAAAATATTTTTTCTTCAACAGTATTATGATATGATTGATCTCTTGTAATGGTAAATTTAAATCTTTAAAATTCCTCCACTTCCAGCTATGAGAGTTGCTAGGGTCAATAAAAATATAATCACTAACTTGACATCCCCAAGCTTGTTCACAAGTATGCTTGATTCTTCTCATTTCTATTTGGTAATTTACAATTGGATAACCCCCCATGAGTCCTTCTAAAATATTGCTTTCCTATCATCTCTAATATTCCATGAGAAATGATTTAATATAACCATTGTATTAGACATAAAATTCCCAATGCATGATCCCCTAGGAAAACTAGACATTCTGAAAATTTCTAAGTTATTTGAATCTAAAAGACATTTGCCTTTAATAATCCTAACCCACTTAAGTTCTGGATCCTTATGAAGTTTCCATAATAATTTTGCTCCCAATGATTTTTTCTTCCATAATTAGTTCTTAATTCAAGTTCCTTCTAATTTTAATTGTCTAGATATTTTTTCCCAAGAAATTAAGGCATATTTTTTTCTAAAGATTTGTGCATTGCCAAAAAAAGGTTCTCAACTTCTTCACTAAATTGGCATAGGCCCCATGTGAAAGTGATATGCATGATATTAAATAGATTGGAATAGTTGATAAATTTGCCTTCAAAATTATGATTCTTCCTGCCCAGGATAGCCACTTAGCTTTCCATGAGTCCATTTTCCTATCCATATTTTCTCCTATTGTATTCGTACAATATAAAATGGTGAATAATGCTAAGAAGAAGATCACTCAACAAGTTATAAAATAAACTGAGGGAAAGATGTTCTCCTAAAAAATAACCCTCAAACAAATCAAATTAGCACAACCAAAAATGGATGAAGGGGTGATAATGCAAGATTTAAATGAGAGTGGGGAATTGATATTTCTTTCCCTTAATGAAGTAGGTATAATGATGAAATGATATGTAAAATAGGCAAGCTTGATAAAGGAAATAATAGATGACTAGCATATAATATCAAATCTTATGCATGAAAGTAAGTGCAAGGAAAGAAATAGCAAGAAGGGACTCACCTTGAAGAAAGAAGAGGCAAATGGACTTTCAGATCTGGTTTTGACTATCACAGAGGTGTTGGAATCTAATAAAACTCTAGATCTGGAATTCTAACTCTTGCAATTTATTTCTATGAAAATCTCATGCCCTAAGGATGAGGTTGACCAAGGCGACCTTGTCCAAAATGATGTTCTAGAATTTTGACCTAGTCCTTACAACTCCAAATCTGATGAAATTTGCAAGCTACCTGTGACTCTAACTGATATTCCCAAATCCAAATCCAAATCCAAAACTACATTACATGTTCCTGCACATAGAGAAAAAATGGGAAAAGGTTGTGGAAAGGGGTTCACCTTGGTCAAATCCCTATATAGGGATCAACCTTGAAATGAAATAGAGATTTTATAAAGGAAATTAAATGTAAACAATATAAATTTTAGTATTCACCTTGCATGTAAAACCATTATGGATGGATATTGAGATCTGTCAAACCCATGAAGATGCTTGTATGTGTATGATCAAGATTTAGGATCAAGGATACCTTCACAAATGCATGGATATACACTTTCCAATCCTAGATCTTGAATGAATATATACTTGATAACCTCAATGGAGAAGGAGAGAGAAAGAAGAATGGATGTATGGATCTTCTTGCTTGCTTGTGAATTATTCTACTTGGCCATCATGGAAGAGAAATGTTCATCAATGAGAGAATGGATCTTGAAGAAATGGAGACTTGGAGATCTTGAATTGGATGCTTGGCTTCAAATCTTGAATCCAAATGCTCAAAAAGCTTGATTGCACTTGCTCTTGAAAATCACCAATAGCTTGCATGTAATATGGATATAATTATATGGATCTCAAAATGAGAGGCTTTTATGTCCTTTTATACTCATTTCAGGATTCAATATTGCATAGGTTGACCCCAATTAAAGGTCTATCAAAAACAACCCCGCATCAGGCCCGGAGCTCACTTAAGCACAATGCTCTAGGACAAGGCCAACCTAGATGGCCTTGTCCAGACATTGTTTTTCTCAAAGCTTGCCTAGGCCTAGGATAGTATAATAAGTTATGGAGGAAGACAATGAAAGATGTGGAAATCAAACATAAATACATTTGGATCTTAAAATCACAAAAATGGGGTCTAATAGGGCCTAAAAGACATCCAATTATGGGTGCTAACTTTTTAGCATGGTACATTTATCCCCCACTTTGGCAGGAGTATGAGATAAACTCATGCTCACAATAAAGTAGATCAAAATGAAAAGGATGATTTTATCAAGGTCAAGGAGACACAGAAACATCATGCCCCCAAGTGACTTAAGTCCTGATCAAATCCAAAATAAAGATAAGAGAGACACCACTTGAAAGAGAGAGAGAGAGAGACAGGGATAGAGAGAGGGGTGTGTTTACTATGACAATAAGAGTCTATTTTATTATGAATGACACAAAAGAAATTGCTACCAAAAGATGGAATATAATGGTCTAGAAAAGTGTGTTATGCTAGTAAATCCATCAACAACGACCAGACCTTAAGGAAAACATTGTATCCATTAAGGGATCCAACAATAGAACAATCAGGTCTATGGAAAGCATTGTATCCTTGAGGATCAAAGAAAAGTGATCAGGCCTAAGGAAAGCATTATCTCCTTGAGGATCAAACAAAAGTGATTAGGCCTAAGAAAAACATTGTGTCCTTAGGGATCAAAGAAAAAGAGATCAGGCCTAAGGAAAGTATTATATCCTTAGGAATCAAAGGAGGGTAAAGACAAGGAAAACATTATCTCCTTAGTCATCCACACAAGAGATAGTGTGTGCAAGATGTGAAACACATAGCAGAGTGTATGCCCCCATGTTAAAGCAATTGAAAACACCTTAATGAGAGAAATGGCTTTAACAGAGCGTACAAGCACCCATAAGAAATGTTTCCACCATAAAATTCCACCAAGAAAGTACAAATCAAGGGAAATAAGCACATGAAAAAAGAGAACAAAAAAGGAATCTACCAAATCTAGGATTAGTAGGTCATATGATAACTCATGTATATCAAATTTATATCAAAACAAACTATCATCATCCCACAAAGGTAGTAGAACTACAAGCACAATGGAAGAAAAGCGCATAAGAGTTATGAAGAGGATTCTTTTTGGGTCAACATCATGGAGAAAAAAAAGAATAGGTATCTACCATTTTGCATCATCCCAATCAGACAATGCAAAGGCACATTTACAAATAATGGCACAGACACAACATAACATGTAACAACATATAGAAGAAGAGATATACAAATAGAAGAATGTTTATGACATTGTGATTCCTTTATCACCTTGCACCAATAGAGTAACAAGGGTTGTTTAATGAAATCTAAAAAAACATATAATAGGAAACACCACACGAGGGAAGCACATCACAACAAATAGGCAAACACACAAAATCCACTGCAAAAGAGGATCTAGTCAAGCGTATTGTCTGCCCCTATCTTGGTCTATAATGTTTAGGGAAGGTGGAAAACTTGAAAGAGGAGAAACATCGAGCACAACATATTGAACAATAGCCAGTTCCAAACAAGGACCATGCTGTAAAGATAGGTCACTTTGTTTGTCACTAGGAGTGATAGATAACTGTTGTGAAAGCATGGTTGGTAAATCATGACCAAGATCAATAGTCACATACATATCATTAGAATCACTAGAATGAATATCATTTTTAGCATAAATAAAATCATCATCAAGAGTATCTTCTTCATCTAAATTAATTGTAATAGAATCAAAGATACAAATAGAATTGTCATGTTTGTTCATTTTGATCTTGTTTAAATTCACTTCCTCAGTTGGCTCAAGCATGGGTTGGTCAAAGGGAAGAAAATCATGAGGATGTATATGAGGTGAAGCAATGTTTTCAGAAACATGTTGATAGGATCTAGCATGGCACTTACGATGATAGTCATGAGTGTGACAATTTTATTTGGTTTTGCTAGAGGTTTGGTTTGAGTCAAGATCAATGCAAAACACACACAAATAAATGCAGCAAACAAAACTGAGAGGTGGGGGTGAATCAGTTGTGACCAAAAAATCAAGACGTTTAATCAAATTACCAACTTAATCACAAATCTGAAAGATAAACACGAATGCAGGAACATAACCCAATAATCAACACATAACACCAAGATTTTTGATGGAGAAATCATATTAGGGGAAAAACTATGGTGGGGATCAAACACACAAGATGAATGTACTCTGTTAAAGGCACTATACATTTTTAGGAGTATTGCAAAGTGGAATTCACATGCATTCATGGACACTGCCTATAGATCACTACTCAATTACAACAAGGATCTCAATGCAAAGGAAGGCCCACTTCCTTACAACAATCTTTGATCTTAAATCATGAACGACGTACTGTCCAAACTCATGAACTGACAAACAACATATCTAATATGCCAAAATAGTTCCAATGAAGTAAATTAAATCTTTGCCTTAATTGTAGATTCCACGCATACCTCTTTTCTCAGCATGTCATACTTTCTTCCATACATACACATACATCTTCACAAATTATAAATGATTACATATGAATACACATTACATCAATTTATATCAACTAGGTTGTCCAGGGACCTAATTACAAAATAGTAATTTAGTTTAGCTTAATACACAATGCAATCCATTGAATGTCAGCTAAGACATAACAATGAACCATAAAAACATTCTCGAGCATGCTCCAGATCCTTAAATCATGCCATGATCCTTTGCAACATGGTACACCACCAACTCAGCCAAGAACAATAAAAAAAACACGTTACATGAGGAATTTTGAATTCCGATCACATAACCTAATGTGATCAACCAACATGAATAGGACACAATCGAGAAACATCAGTAAGCAACATGAAATACCATGACATCAACAAGAACAACTCTATCTTATGAATCAAACTCATCTCTACACTGTCCATTGGGAACACTAAAACCTAACCACTGTCATAAAAGAAAATTAGCTTTCCAGTATCTAAATCACAAACCACTTGAGTTGAGGACACAAATCCAAGTCCTAAACTCACCACTATGTTAGCAACAAATAATATTGCCAAGTTGATCCACACTTATCCAATAAATGAAACACTGTCTCTGACAGAATAACTAAAATAACAGCCTTTGATAAATCCAACATAGAAAACTCAACTCAACATGTGAACCTTTTTAAGTTGACATAGATCAAATACATACATCAATGAAATTGTTTGTACCTTTGCAACATCTGATATTGAATATGGTAGTTATACCACATAAATCATCTCACTAAACATCTCAAGAACACTATCTTCAACAATAGGAATATGTTAACATCAATGAAAAAACATTAATGCTAGCACATATATGCATAATCTAAACAATATATCAACAATCTCCCCCTTTGTCATTGATAAAAATATATGATGTGAAAAATCAAATAAATGCACAAAGAAACAATATCAACAACAATACAGACAATATCTATAATATCTTTCAAAGTCTCTCTAACAAACCTTCTTAATCATAAAATAATATCTCCACAACATACTATTTTTTCACATTAATCTCTTCCCCTTTGACATTAATGACAAAGGAAAATGTATGCACTAAGTCGTAGAGGCCAAAAATCTGAACAAACAACTCTCAAACACGAACCACTACTCAATCACTACCCCCCCTAAGGAGTAGCCACCAAAAACATCAATCCAAATTAATGATAATTTGTAAGTACACTAGATTAATGCATCTCTAGCTCTGATTAGGAAGGGAAATGATGTAGAGGGCATCGATAGCAGTCTTCAAATCTACATATTATCCTTCCTTTCTTTATGGACATTCATTTGAGACTCTCCATATCTTGATATCCCAATAACAATACATCAATTTTACATAATAAGAATCTCAACTCAGCTTAATAATCTAATCTTTACATTAGACTCCATAATCATACCATACTCACTATCCTTTGGTATCTCAAAACTGATAGTGTCCACCATAATATAACAACATCCACTATATCTTAAGTTCCATACTAAATAAGGGACCCACCTTACCAATGTTCCATACCATATGGGTCATTCTCAGTTATGGAAAAAATACATCAAGTCGTGTGTTCTATCCCTGTATGGATATGCATGCAAACAAAACCATTCACCACCTTTTCTATCTCCAAATGTCAAGCTCGACATGTAATAACTTCTCAATGACCACCTGATACCTCTAGTATGACCTCTAACACCTTTGGCTCTTCCACATACAAATAACACTACACACACCTTGCTCGGGTCTCTCCTCCACAACCATCGTCAAAAAATCAACTCTCGGCTCCACCACGCTGGTTGCTTCCAAAGTGACAGTCACAATATGGTTTCCACGTGGCGTAAACTCAGTCCATCACCTTCTTGATAAACGTTTCATTCGTAACTAATGCAGGTTGGTGTAACAACTTTTGAAAACCATTATGCATCTTAAGTCAATTCTTTGTCAGACAAAATGACACCATTGTTCACTCGGGACTGTTACAAAAGCCAAGATAGGAACATAACAGAAATATTACTATTCCCTCGATGATAACATAGAACCCAATTCATAAGTAAAACAACTATTAATAGCATTGCCCAAAACTAGAATCACTAAACCATTGGAAGCCGATATAATAACAAATAGATAAACCCGATAACATAGAACACATAATAATCCATTAGTAAGAGCTCTCAAAACTGACTTTAAACTGACATGCAGGAGATAGAAAGAACTTGACTCGATAAACTAAATAGACCATTATTCGACTCCATAACTATATTTCATTAAACTTCAAATGGATACATAATATTGATGACTATATGGTAAGAACGGATCTCTGGCTGGAAGCCAAAGAGCTGATTCCCTTTTACAACTTCACTCTCTCTATCTATAAACTGTTTTTTTTTATTCTCCTTCTATCAACTATCTATCTATTCTCTATCTCCTTCAATTACATTATGGCCCATTTATATTCTCTTGGGTGGTTACACTTAATTCTAAAAAGAGAGATTCTCGAACGGTTACAAACTATCATATGATTATTTGATTTCCCTTTTGGCATTTTCAGTTACAAATGTCATATGATGTCTTTTCCAAACACATTACAAGGTCGGTTGAACATGGTTTGGTGAGATTTTAAAATGACTACAATATATCAATAGTAGATGTTCCACGATCAAGGTGCCCTTGCGCCATGCTCCTAAACTTTAAAACTTTCCATGTCCCATGGAAATGCTTGGTTAGAATCTAAAAAAATTGTGCCTCTTTGTCTTCACTGGATTACTGCATCGATACCTCTATTGCTTCTTCTTTCTCTGTCATCACACCTTCATATTCTTCGAGAATCCTTTTGACACCTCCAATACACCTTTCAACTCTAGAACACACTTGGTGGAAAATGGGCACTCCAAGGCTTCAACAAAGGAACCAGTGTACGAGTGACCTCAAAAGACTTCTCCCTCTCAGCAAATCTACAACCACAAAATACCATAACAAGAATCTGCAACAATCACAAGTCGACCCAAAATCCTGGTGTAGATTGCCTCCTTTGGCACTCTATCTACATGCTCATAATATTCTGAGCTTTGATACCACTTGATGCAGAGGGCATCGATAGCAGTCTTCAAATCTGCATATTATCCTTCCTTTCTTTATGGACATTCATTTGAGACTCTCCATATCTTGATATCCCAATAACAATACATCAACTTCACATAATAAGAAGCTCAACTCAACTTAATAATCTAATCTTTACATTAGACTCCATAATCATACCATACTCACTATCCTTTCGTATCTTGAAACTGATAGTGTCCACCATAATATAACAAAATCCACTATATCTTAAGTTCCATACTAAATCAAGGACCCACCTTACCAATGTTCCATACCATATGGGTCGTTCTCGATTGTGGATGAAATACATCTTCGTGTGTTCTATCTCTGTATGGATATGCATGCAAACAAAACCATTTGTCACCTTTTCTATCTCCAAATGTTAAGCTCGACATGTAACAACTTCTCGATGGCCACCTGATACCTCTAGCATGACCTCTAACATCTTCAACTCTTCCACATACAAATAACACTACACATACCCCGCTTAGGTCTCTCCTCCACAACCACTGTCAAAACATCAACTCTCGGCTCCTCCACGTGGGTCACTTCCAAAGTGATAGTTACAATATGGTTTCCATGTGGCATAAACTCAGTCCATCACCTTCCCGATAAATATTTCATTTGTAACTAATGCAAGTTGGTGTAACAACTTTTGAAAACCATTATGGATCTTAAGTTGATTCTTTGTCAGACAAAATGACACCATTGTCCACTCGGGACTGTTACAAAATCTAGGATAGGAACATAACAGAACTATTACTATTCCCTCAATGATAACATAGAACCTGATTCATAAGTAAAATAACTATTAATAGCATTGCCCAAAACCAGAATCACTAAACCATTGGAAGCCAATATAATAACAAATAGATAAACCCGATAACATAGAACACATAATAATCCATTAGTAAGAGCTCTCGAAATTGACTTTAAACTAACATGTAGGAGATAGAAAGAACTTGACTTGGTAAACTGAACAGACCATTATTCGACTCTAGAACTATATTTCATTAAACTTTAAATGGATACACAATATCAGTGACTATATAGTAAGAACGACTCTCTGGATGGAAGCCAGAGAGCCGATTCCCTTTTACAACTTCACTCTCTCTATCTGTAAACTATTCTTTTTTATTCTCCTTCTATCAACTATCTATCTATTCTCTATCTCCTTCAATTACATTCTAGCCCATTTATATTCTCTTGGGCGGTTACACTTAAGTCTAAAAAGAGAGATTCTTGAATGGTTACAAACTGTCCTATGATCCTTCAAATTCCCTTTTGGCATTTTCAATTAAAAATGTCATATGATGTATTTTCCAAATACATTACAAGGTTGGTTGAACATGGTTTGGTGAGATTTTAAAATGACTCCAATATATCAATAGTAGATGTTCCACGGTCAAGGTGCCCCTTCACCGGGAAATCACCCCAATCTTACCTCAGAGATACTCAAAAGTATCTTTTGGCAAGGGCTTCGTGAAAATATCTACAATCTATTCTTTTGTAGACACATACTCCAATCTTACTTCTTTCTCAATGACCTTGTCTCTCAAGAAATGATATTTAATAGAGATATGCTTTATCTTTGAATGTAACACAAGGTTCTTTGAAACATTGATAGGACTTGAATTGTCACAATGAATAGTAATAGGCTCATCAATAATCACTCTTATATCTTTCAATATTTTATTCATTCACATAAATTGTGTAAAATTAATAGCACCAACAAAATATTCATTTTCAACAATAGATTCTGATATACAATTTTATTTCTTACTTGCTCATGAAACTAATCTCTTACCCAAAAACAATGCTCCACCACTTGCGCTTTTTCTATCATCCACATTTCCTGCCTAATCTATATCAATGTATGCACTCAATATAAAATTGTCATCATTTTCATACCATAAGCCATAAACCATAATCAATTGTCCCTTTCAAGCATTTGAATAGCCTTTTAACATCAACAACATGTGATTCATTCGGTTCCAATTGAAATCTAGAAACAATGCACACAACATTCATAATATATGGTCTAGTTTGTGTCAAGTATAGTAACTGTTGTGGGTCCAAAAAATACACCCCATTTTTTTGGTCCTCTGACCATGGGGACCCCCATTTTTTGTGTCTTTTGAATTTTGGTCTTGTCTTCCCCTTGAGTCCTCGCTCGGTTAGTCTCTGAAGAAAGGGCATCAGCGTGATAAAACAAAAGAAAATACCTCTTTTTCGGCCTTTTGACCCTTTCGGACTTTTGGAGGACCATAATACTTTGAAATACCAAAATGGCCAAAAGGATGAAAGTCAGCCCTTTTGGTATTTTGGCCTTCGAAAACACCAAAAGGCCAAAGGTGTTTACCTCCTGACTTTCAGTGTTTCAAACTCTGAAACACTGAAAGTGCTGACGTAAGCCCCACGGGTTTATAAATTGCCAAAAGGGCCCTAATCTGAGTCACTTCATCTTTTTTGATTCAAAATTCTTGAGAGCTCATGACTTCACCATTTTCACCCTCGACCCTTGAGACTGATCTCCCTGCGCCTCCAAGCTCCATTGTGTCATCCTCCCCCGCTCCTAGCTCCTTTGAGGTAAGTTCTTTCTTCACCGTCTCGTTGTTTTTCCTCTTCTTGGTTTAAGTTTTAGGGTTTTTGTCCTTGGTGCTTGTCCAACCTAGGGTGTCTAGATTTCCCTCTCCCCTGGTCTCTTAGGGCCTTTTGGCACCTTCAATGTTTAGCAGGGAAGTCCCTCCTGGTCGGGTCAAGTATTTTCTTTCTAGTTTTTTGTGTTAGGGTTTTAATTTTCTTTCAATTGTGACCTTTGTCACAGGTTTTTGGCGTCTGAAAGGCCAAAAACTAGGTTAGGTTGGGAGTAAAAGTGTCATTTCAGAGATTCAACCTTTTTAGCCTTTCAGACCTCCTAAAGGTCTGAAATGATGACAAGTCTGAATCCCCAAAAGCGTTGTCCACCTCAGTAAGATCTCAAACTTTCAGAACTCATAAACCTGTTCAGACCTTCAGCGTCCACAAAAACCTTCAGACTTTTGGGTGCCGAAAGTCCAATGAAGCTTGCTCTTCAATAGTGGATTTTTTCACTTTCGGCCTTTTCAGCCTCCGAAACCATTTTCGGTGCCCGAAATCCTGAAAGGGCCGAAAGTGTGAAATCTACATTCTTGGCTACTTAGAGGGTTTTTCCTCTATTTTCTTAGATTAGTTAACTTTATTTTAGTTTTTTCTTCAAATAAAATACTGATACTTGCATGGTTCACTGCAGAAATGCCTGAGAAAAAGATTGCATCACCCATGAAGTACCTATACAAGAGGAACACTCCCCCCTCCAAAATTGGCAACAAGCACATTGAAATCACCGATACTGATAACAGGAATGTAGATTGGGATGACTTCCTGACAAGGTGTGCCCAACCAGTCAAGAGATTAGAGGATTGTACCTCACTTGTATTAGCATGACTGGTCAATGCGGTAGCCCACCCAGTGGCCGTGACCTCACCTGAACTGATCATGACCTTGGTGAACCATTATGACTGACAAAAGTGTGGTTCAGAATACAGAGGGCTAAGTAGTATTGGATATTAGGCTAGACGTATGTTTGGGGTATCTCTTTGGGAAGATAAACTTCGTGAGGAAGTTCATTAGTGGCTTTGAAGAGATAGTAAAACCATTAAATGACATGCTTAAGAAAGACGTCAAGATTGAATGGGCCCTCATTGCAAAGAAGTCTTTTGAGGATATCAAAAGTGACATTGCTACTGTGTTGGTCCTTGTCAGCCCTAACTACACCATCCCTTTCAAAGTTTACTCTTTTGCATTATAACACTCTTGCGCAAGCATCCTCACACAGAAAAAGAACAATGAAGATGAAAGACCCATAGCCTTCACGAGTTTCCCTTTCAAAGATGTTGAACTCAAGTGCCCAAACCTGGACAAATAGTCATTTTCTCTCGTCAAAGTGGTAAAGCAGTTCCAACATTATATCTTGAGGAGAAAAGTCATTGGGATAGTTCCCAACACAGTCGTAAAGTCTCTTTTGATGCAGAATGAACTGGGAGAGTGGAGAGGAAAGTGGATGGAAATCCTCCAAGAGTTGAACCTCAAAATCTAACCAATGAAATTAGTAAGGGGAAAAGGCTTGACAAAGATGATCTATGAGGTTGAAGAAGGTCTGGTCTACCAAACCTACATCGATCAAGGTGTGATCGTTGATGTGTGGTATCAAGACATAGTGTACTATTTATTGCAGAACCATTGCCTAGAAGAGATGAATTGTTCCCAGAGGAGATCTTTGAGGATCAAAAGCAGCTCCTACATGTTGAAAAATGGGCAACTTTACAAATGCAATTATGAGGGTCTATACCTAAGGTGCCTGGACAGACTTGAGGTGAAGCAAATCCTAGAGGACTTTCATGACAAGTATAGAATGGGACATGGGTCAGCTGAAGCAACTGCTCACCAAATCTTGAGGGCATGATATTTTTGGCCTACAATATTCAAAGACACCAGTGAGCATGTGAGATCTTGCCACACATGCTAAACTTGCACAACTCAAGAGAGAAATCCAACAATGTCCTTACAACTAGTATACGAGGTACGCCCATTCGCCCAATGGGGCTTAGATTTTGTTGGAGTGATTAACCCCCCCTTCATCTACAGGACACAAGTTCATTTTGATAGCTACTGATTACTGCACACACTAGATGGAGGCTCAAGCACTAAAGAATTGTACTAAAGAGGTCATGACCAAATTCTTGGAGGAGCACATCACTAGGTTTGGGATGTCATTCTCTCTGGTATGTGAAAATGCTCCCTCTTTCTCTTCTACCTCACTCACAAAATGGGCCTTCAAAAACTAGGTAATCCTCAAGTTCTCTTCAAATTATTATCCGCAAGGTGATGGCATAGCAGATTCTACAAACAAGAACTTCACAACAGTAATCAAACACCTCTTGGATGACAACCCCAGGGATTGGAACACACAACTGAAATACACTTAGTGGATTGATCATGTAAGGATCAAAAATGCCCTAGGGATGTCTCTATACTAACTGGTCTATGAATTACAACCGGTCTTCCCCATGAACTTAAAATTCCCAATCCTAAGATTCATGGACCAATATGTGGGAGGAGAATATCGAGTACAAGTCAGGCTCATGAATCTCCTTAACCTAGAGGAGAAATGAACATTGACTCTCAAGCATGTATCAAAGCATCAAGTCGTAGTCAAGAGGTGGTTCGACAAGAGAGCTACCATTAAAGCCTTCCAAATCTCTAACCTTGTCCTCATGTGGGATAAGGCGAAATAAAATTTGGGCAGCCACACCGAGTCCAAAGGTTTTGGACAAGCCCTTACAAAATATCAGAGATCCTAGGGGAAAACACTTTTAGGATTAGCACTTTGAATGAAGAGTTGAACCCATTGCTATTCAATGGGAAATTCCTCAAACATTACTTTGGATCCTAAGCAGGATTGCCTTCCATCCCTTGAACCATAGTCCCATTTTGCTTCTTTGTTTCCTTTCATTTTCCTTTTTTCGTTGCCCTCGCTGTTAGTCCTTTCTCCCATTCATGGTGGTTTTTTCCTATTTGTCGGGGCTCATTTTGTCATTTTAGGTCAGTGTGTTTTGGATCCATTCCAAGGTAGTCCGTAGATCAGAGTAGGGGGATTTCTTAGTCAAATTCTCCAAAGATATGTGCAACACAAAGGACACTCCCAAAAGGCAAAGTGGTGATAATTATCGTTGATAGACAAGAAGAAGTTCAAAGCTTGGTCATCCTGATCACATGAGACACTAAGATATGATGCTCGAGAGAATTGGTTTCTTGGGCATTTGTTAGTTACAACCAACATGAGTGTGTAGATTTAGGTACCCACCGATCCCAGAACCCAAGTCTGAACTTAATGCAAAGGCAATAACAAAAAAAAAGAAGTTTAAGAGAGAGCAAAAGAAGCACACAAAAGAAAAGTGCCCCAAAGAGGTCACAAGTGTGGGATCCTTGTGGCATAGCCTAATCATTGCTTGGATCAAATCAAATGCAAAATAAAAATTATTATGGACTTGAACAAATGTAGTACATGAACATTCAGGGTTTGACACATTTCAAAAGGCACACAAAAGAAATGAAGTGACTGTCCAAAAGACAAAACTCTCAAATGCAAGAAAGCTACAGCCTAGCAGATAGAACAGACTTGGGTGACTATGACAACCTCTACCAGGGCTATGAATGCCCAACCGATAGTAGAGAAAGGTTATAATTGGGATTTGGGGAAAATTTTTTTGGGGATATGAACGCTTGACTGGCAGCAAAGCTCTTTCCGAGAAACCCTTGTCTACTTGGCGAAGGTTGGGAGCAGCTAGAAAATGTTTTGGTTACCACAATCAAACATCAAGAAATGAATACACATGAACACACACTGGGAAACCAACAAAAAACCTCAGATTGGAGGTCATTGAAAGATTGTCAACACCAACACCTCTCAATTTTGTTCTGCTGCAAAGCTACATTCCAAAAGAATATTGATGATGAAGAAATGCCTTGGTCATTCCTCCTTTTGTCAGGGCTATTTGTTGTGGTTCCATAACACACACCCCATTTTTTTAGTCCTCTGACCATGGGGACCCCCCTTTTTTGTGTCTTTTGGCTTTTGGTCTTGTTTGCCCCTTTAGTTCTCACCTGGTCGGTCTCAGAAGAAAGGGTGTCAACATGATAAAAAAAAAAGAAAACACCATAATATTTTGAATACCAAAATGGCCAAAAGGCCAAAAGTCATCCCTTTCAGTGTTTCAGCCTCCAAAAACACTGAAAGGATGAAGGTGTCTACCTCCCAACTTTTGGTGTTTCAGACTTCAAAACACTGAAAGTGCTGACGTAAGCCCTGCAGGTTTATAAATTGCCAAAAGGCCTCTAATTTGAGTCACTTCATCTTTTTCGACTCTAACTTCTCAAGAGCTCATGACTTCACCATTTTCATCCTCAAACCTTGAGACCAATCTCCCCACACCTCCAAGCTCCATTGTGTCATCCTCTCCCTCTCCTAGCTCCTTTGAGGTAGGTTCTTTCTTTGTTGTCTCATTATTTTTCCCTCTTCTTGGTTTAAGTTTTAGGGTTTTCATCCTTGGTGCTTGTCCATCCTAGGGCGTGAAAACTTCCCTCTCCCCTAGTCTCTTAGGGTCTTTTGGAGCCTTTAATGTTTAGCAGGGAAGTCCCTTCTGGTCAGGTCGGGTCTTTTCTTTTCTATTACTCTATGTTAGAGTTTTCATTTTCTTTCAGTTACGACCTTTGTTGCAGGTTTTCAGTCTTCAAAAGGATGAAAACTAGGTCGGGTTGGGAGTCAAAGTGTCATTTCAAAGATTCAACCTTTTCAGCCTTTCAAACCTCCTAAAGGTATAAAATGTCGACAAGTTTGAATCCCTGAAAGCATTGTCCACCTCAGTAAGATATTAGACTTTCAGAATTCATTAACATGTTTGGACCTTTGGCATCCACAAAAACCTTCAGACTTTCGGGTGCTGAAAGTTCAACGAAGCTTGCTCTTCAATAGTGGCTTTTTGCACTTTTGGCCTTTTCAACCTCTGAAACCTTTTTCAGTGCCTGAAACCCCAAAAGGGCCAAAAGTGTGAAAATCTACATTCCTGGCTACTTAGAGAGTTTTTCTTATGTTTTCTTAGATTATTCAACTTTCTTTTAGTTTTTTATTCAAATAAAATAGTGATACTTGCATGTTTCACTGTAGAAATGCCTGAGAAAAAGACTGCATCACCCATGAAGTACCTATACAAGGGGAACACTCCCCCCTCCAAAATGGGCAACAAGCACATTGAAATCACTGATACTGATATTGAGAATGTAGATTGGGATGACTTCCTGATAAGGTGTGCCTAGCAAGTCAAGAGATCAGAGGATTGTACCTCACTGGTATTAGTAGGACTCGTCAACGCGGTAGCCCACCTAGTGGTCATGACCTCACCTGAACTGATCATGACCTTGGTGAACCATTATGACTCTGAAAAAAGGGTGGTTCAGAATACAGAGGGCCAATTAGTATTGGATATTAGGCCAGATGTCATAGAGGATGTCTTCCACCTCCACAAAAGGCATAGACAAGTTATATGACATTTTCATAGAGAAGGGAAACTTGTGGTTCAGAAACAAAGGGGAAGAGGCCTATGAAATAGTCAATAACCATTACCTCGAGCAACATCTCCCCCAAAATAAGCTGGATAAGATAGACTTAAGGAGGGGATAAATGAAAGATGATATCAAGGAATCCATAACGATGCTAAGCTGAGTATATGGACTACCACAATCCTCCCAATAGGAGAATTGGATGATTCTCTTGATAGAAAGACTCAGAGGCTACAGGGCTAGGCTCAATTGGGGGACCATCATCAACGAAAAGTTGGATGAACAGTTGGTGACAGTGAAACACAACCCCAAGTTTTATATGAGTGCCTACGTGGTGTACCTATTGGCATCATAAGAAGACTACCCAGGACTCATCAAGAGGGAAAACCTAAATGAACTCAATGCATGGCCTCACATTGTGTACCCCCAACTATAGAAGAAGGTAAAAATGTCAGAGGACAACCTAGAATACATGATAGTCAATGATGCCTTCATTTTTGCAATCATCCAATCCATTGAGGTTGATTTTGCAAAAAGGATGTCAGAAGAAGCAACCGCCAAAGTAAGGGCCATAGGGGCCTATTACATACAATTCAGAACCTTCTCTTACATTTGGATAGCAAGATAAAATTTGAGACCAAATAATTTTCCTGCATATCCATCCGACTGGATAATCATTTTGGAGATGGCCAAGCAACTCGCAGATGCATATGAACACATAAAGCACAAGAAGAAGCATTGTTGGGATTTTCCCATTTCACTGGGACCATATAACCTACAGGATATGAAGGTCTATAAATATTTGGCCTTTGAATGGGATGACTATCTCCTACAGCTTTACAAGACAGTGTGGCCTTGTTTTGACCCTATAGGAACTTACAACCACATTATTTGCAAGTTCTACATTCACGAACCACACTTGGAGGGTCACTGGATGAACTATGTAGATGATCATGTGGTCAAGATCTGAGATCATTGTAGAATGACTCTTACCTTGGAAAATGAAGTCATAAAGACTCCTATTCCCTAAAAAGTTTGGGAGTATGATTCAGATGAGGTCTTTGAGGCCATTTATACAGATGACAAGATATATGATAGGCCCATCATGAACACAGAGGTTGATAAGGATGAAAATGACGAAATTGATTTTTGGGCAAGGCATGTGATGAGAACAATAGGGGAATGGATTAAGAGGCCCTACAAGTTGACCCCAATACCTATGAAAACATTGATGGATCCACCCAAGAAGGCAGATAAATAGTGTGGAGAGAAACATATAGTGTTGAAATACAAGAAGGCAACACCACAGAAGCTGAGCATGATATAAGGCCATGAACATGTAGTGGAGTATGGGTCAAAACCAAGGCCCTAGGCCCCTAAGACAAGAATGGATGGGAAAATAGATCCTCCTATGGGGAAAGCATAGGTTTCACCAGATGAAGGACCCTCTACTTTTGGACAATCTCCTCCTGCTACTAGAAAGGGAAAGAAGACATATAAGAGGAAGAAAGCTTATGTGTCTGTACAATTAGAAACCATATAGGAGAACCCACAAGAAGAGGAAGAGGAAGAGGTCCCTCTAGTCAAAAGGACTAGGTCTCAGAAAAGGAGAGAAAAGAAGACTAGTAGGAAACACCAAGAGGATCCTAAAGAGCAAGATAACCCCTTGGATGCTCTAGGATCGGATGAGTTCCAAATGTCAGACTTTGAGGGTCTGGAAGGATTTTCAAACCCAGGCCAGGACATGCTAGGTTATGCATTTGGGTATGAAACAAGTGGTCCTTCTCTTTTCCAACCAGAGGTAACCCTAACTCCACCTCCCACTCAATTTACCAATCCAAAACCAAATATATCTATTGTGGGAAAGAGCTCTAAAGCATATCAAGGGCTCGGGAATCAAGAGTCCCTAATCACCCAAGAGGTGACTAGAAATGAGCCTGCAATAGAAACCATTGTTGTTACAATGCCCCCTCACCTTCCTGCTCCACAAACTACTCTTCCACCTCTTATTCCTACTCCACCACCATTTCTCCCAACTCCCACCACTCTTCAACTTCTAATTCCCAATCTCCCAACACCTACTCCACCATCATCAAGCCCTTCACCTTGCCACATCCCGACCCCTGGAGGATCAATAACTGTAGAAGTTGTGTCACCTTTCAAGACCAAATTAAAGGTCATGACTAGTCTCAATACTAAAATGTTGGTTATCTCCTCGGGAGAGGAAGACAAAGGCTAGGAAAAATGAGATGAGGAAATGGAAGCAGAAGACAAGGTAGAAGAGGAAAGGGAAAAGGAAGAAGAACACCAGGGAGAAATGAATGAAGGGGAACAGAGATAGGAACAAGAAGAGGGGTCAAATAAAGAGGTGACTCCAGGGTCCCAAAATATGGATTCACTTCTTCAGGTTACCCCATATGAGCTAGTCACCGCATCTAGTAAGCCTACATGGTTTACTAAAGAAATACAGTTAAGGAGAAGAACTTATATAGATGAGGATGAAGGGGAAAATATGGATATAGCATCCTTAGGATAATCTTTTCATCAGACAAAGATCATATTACCAGCAAAGACAATGTCCTATGTCACTCAAGACACTAGGGGGCATTGGAGGGCATAGGTTGCAGTCCCATCCGCCAGCACCTCTCAAACACAAGAAAATCTAGAAGACTATACATTTGAGGAGGTAGATTTGGGGGAACCCACCAGGGAAGGGAGCAAGAAACTATCAACCTTAGGGCTTAAACATGCTCTAGGTTTCATGAGTAAGGATGAGGAGACCATAAAAACCTTGACAAAATAGAATGAAGCCTTGAAGAAGTTCATTCACAAAATGGTTTGTCCTATTGACCCCAACTACCCAGAAGCCTCATTACAGGCATTGTTAGATAAGAGAAACACCCCAGACCTGCTGGTTGGGTTAAAAATATCCTTCATCAAAGAAAGTGCAGATTGGAAGGAAGATTTTGAGTAGTACAGGGAGAGTGCCACAAATGGGTATTCAAACCTTATAGGGTTATCCTAATAGAACCTACCAATCTGATTGATCTAATGAAAAATGAGGGTGGCCTGGAGTCTGAGACAAGCAAATGGAGAGCCACCCTCGAAGATTTGTAGATCATTAAGAAACAACACTTCCAAATTCTGGTAAAGATATATGAGGGGGAGGAGCTAGACAAATTTGAGACTTGGATCAAGCGCATAATCAAGATAATTAGTGTTTATGAAAAATGTCAAGCCTCCATATTGGAGAAGCAGAAAGAAGTGTTGGAATGGGTCAAGGAAATATATGTTTTCTTTGTAGGGATTGGCCTTGATTTGTATCAGGACGAAGCTAAGCATATCTTATGGCCATCTAAAGAAGTGGTCCAACAATTCAGAGATATTATGGCAAGCATAGAGACCAAGGAAGCCTTGTAGCAATTATTTTATTCAAAAGAGGAGATGAAAAAGATGACAAACCATGAAGAGGAGATCTAGTTCTTTTCTTCCGAGCTAACTACCTTCAAATAAAGCAAGAACAAAAGGTCAACATGGTGAAAATAAAGAAGATAAACTACAAGGAAGTTCAGGAGGTCATACAGAGGCTCCGGGCTGCACACCCTGAAGTATTCCCAAACTGACCCATTAGACCACTGAAGCATTTTGAAGAAGAAATCTCCAACACTTAATAGAATTCCCTAAGGAAAATTTTAGTGTTTTAGCCTTTCAGCCTTTCTGCCCCTTCAGGACATGCAACTTCCAGCCTTTCACTCTTTTGGCCCCGCAAGCAAGATAGTTTTTTCGACCCTTTCGACCTTCCAAATTTTTGGCCTTTTGTCCTTTTGGCCCTGCAAGTTTTTTGGCCATTTGGCCTTCCAAATGTTTTGGCCTTTTCAGCTTCTGACAAGTCCAAACTTTGGACTAGAATTTTTTTGTTTAACACTTCAGAAGTTTTGGGGCATTAAAAGTTGCAGAGTTGAGGTCGAGGTCCAAAAATCTGGGTGTTTCCAGCGAGATCACATTTTTGCACACTAGTTGAAATCCAGATTAGATTGATGGTTTACTTAAGTTTTTTTTGAAGGGAATAAAGGTCTCTTACTAGTCTCCACCGCTAGAAGAGCCTCCAGATGAAGAATCCAAGGAAAACTCCAAGAATTGAGAAGAAGACTCCAAGTTCTTAGAGGAAACCCTCCTTTTCTCTTTCTCTTCTGGGCGAGTTTGACCCTTCTTGCATGGGTAAGCTGATTGTAAATGGATTTAATAATCCATGCAGGCTTTCTAGTATTAGTTAGGAGTATTTTCCCTTAAGTAAAGTTCTATTTTTAGTTTATGTTTATTAATTTAGGCTCTCTGATGCCCCAATTTTGGCTTTCAGGGTTGTAGATCTAAAACTCTATATATTATAATCACAAATCAATTTAAAGATTCTAATTTTGAATACAATAAGAATATACATTTGGTGCTTCATTTGTGGTGTGTGAATTGCTGCTACCTATGCAAAATTATTGGATGTATGCTTGCATTATTCATTATTTTCAAAAGAGCCTCTTGTTTATTGTGCTTCGGGTTCGCATTCCTTTTAGTTGGAGTTTGATGTTGTTTATTTACCTTGCTATGATGAATGTGTGGAAGAGATCATCTTTGGGCTTTATGATAAATCTGTCTCGTGGGTGCGCACACCTTGGTGGCTTCACAATTTGATAGATTTTGAATATCTTGCACGAGTGAATTCATCTTCTCTCCAAACGCTTGCATCCATGGGGTATTCAATTGTGACTTGGTCTAATTTATGCTTCATGGGTTTGTTCCAAATCTCTTCACCATTCAATTTGTAAGGAAGGGTTTACAACGGTTTATGTTTGTAGGATTTCATTTTTCAGCACTTTGTTTTACTCCTCGTTACTCTAAATCTCTTCAAATTTTGTCTTTAATTCTGAAAACCCACATCTTGAAAATACAAAATTGCATTTTGTTTACAATAGCCATATATGTTAAAACAGAAAATACCAAAAAAGAACTAAATTGTTTTGTAGTTTGATGTCTTGAACATACCAGAAAAGGCCTCCTTGTGAACAATCACATTTATCTTCAACTGAGTAACCAAGCAGGTTGTGACCTGACCTCGGAGACCCTTGGGAATAACTTCATTATTCTTTCAAGAGATAAAATCAAATCTCAAGATCCTAGCAAGTGGGCTTGTGTCAAAACAATGCTCAACAGTAACCCACCAACCATAGATTTGTATCTTGTCTGATTTGCTTTAGGTGTATCATCAATCTTTGACAATTTACAACCATTAATCATAGGAGTACCTATTATTATATAGAAACACAAAGAGGGAGGGGTGAATCAATGTAAACATGTAATGAACCAATTCAACCAAGAATCTAATAATGCTTTTAAAAAACTTCCACACAATAAAAAATGCAAGTGTAATTATGCAATAAAAGTAAAATGATTGAAACATCCACAAAGCATAACACATAACACCACTATTTTTCTCATGGAAACCCTTGTAAGAGGGAGAAAATGATGGTGGGGATGACACCCACAATCTCTTCACTACAGTAAAATGATTTTCCTTGTTAGGAGCTTACAATACCCTATTAGGGACTCACCCAATTAGGAGTGACTAGCACCTTGTTAGAAATAAAAATAGACCTATTAGGATCTACCTTGCTAGAGGATTTAGAACTCCTTAGAAGTCACCCTGTCAAAGGATTTATACAATGAGACCTATTAAAGTCCACCCTGTTAAGGTATTTAACCTACTAACCTATTAGAGTTAGCCTTGAGAAATGAACTCAAATAACTAATTTGAGAATGGCACTGCTTACCTGTAAGATCCAATCTGACCTTTGAATCCTAGCGCACTTTTCTACCTCTATCTCTGATTGCAACCACCAAAAAATATGATATCTTTTTACTAAATCACATGATTTAGCTTGCCTTTATATTGTTGATCTTAAGTCGGTTAAGGCTTAAAAAACATTATACAAGTCATCCCAAAGCATTGACCTAAATCATGAAAATCAACGTCAATCATACCTAACATGTCGACCCAAAATGTAATATAAATATTTATTAAAAAATACCAACAATAACTTAACCTCCTTGACCATATGATCAACACGTACCAATCGGTAACTCAACTAGTTCATACTGAACACAACACCAAAATACTAACTTTCACATAATATTTAGTTAACTATTGGGGTCATAAATCTGAACTTGTCTGACCATAGTGATTCTCCAGTAACAACAACACCTCCCAATGTGCTCACAAACTTGATTGCTCCTCAAAAAACTTTATGTTACCTATTCACATAAATGTAATGGAGTTGTGGAGTTTCCATCAATGAAAAACTCACTCTTCATCTCAACTCCAAAAATCATCATAATGCCAACAGTACCAATAGGTTTTGAATCATCCATATCAAATTTCTTCAATAGTTCTTTCACGTACTTAGACTGAGATATGAAAATAATTTTATCAATTTGTCTAACTCATAGCCCAAGGAAAAATTGCATCTCACCTACAATAAACATCTCAAATTTCTTCTATGTATCATTAGAAAATTCCTCACTCAACTTGTCCTTTCCACAAAAAATAATATCATCCACAAAGACTTCAACAATTAAGATGTTATCATGATCAATTTTGAAGCACAAATTACTATCAACAGTACCTTTAGTAAAACCAAGTGTCAGTAAATACTTATCCAATCTCACATATCAGGCTCTAGGTGCTTGTTTTAATCCATAAAGTGCTTTCTTCAATCTGCAAACCATGTCATCTTCAATGGTCAAGGGAAAACCATATGGTTTTTCAATGTATACTTCCTCTTCAAAATCTCCATTCAAGAACACAGACTTAACACCCATTTGATATGCCTTGAAATCTTTGTAAGTAAAAATGCAAGAAACATTCTAACAACTTCAATTCTAGAAACAAGAGAAAAGGTCTCCTCAAACTCAATATAGTCTATCTGTGAGTATCCCTTGCACATAAGTATGGCTTTGTTCTGAACTAATTCACCTTATTCATTCAATTTGTTTCTGAATACCCATTTAGTATCGATTATAATCTTATCCTTAGGTCTAGGAACAAGAATCCATGTCTTATTATTTTCAATTTGTTCCAATTCTTCTTTCATCGCTTTAACCCAATTATCATCTTTACATGCTTCATCAACATCTTTAGGCTCAATCTTAGAAATCAAACAAATTTTACTTCTAGCAATTCTTCCTCTAGTCTAAACACCCTAATTCCTATCACCAATAATCTAATTCTCTGAGTGATTTAACTTTACATACTTGTTTCTAAAATATTCAATCCACTCTTACATTTGCACTTTCAATTACTTTCTTCAACTTCAGGTTATAAAATTTATATGCTTTATTCTTTGTAGAATAACCAAGAAACATTCCCTCATCACATCTAGGATCAAATTTCCCTAGGTCTTCATCTCTTCTGATATATAGCATTTACTTCCAAAAATTCTAAAATATTTCACTATAGGAATATGACCATACCAAAGTTCATAAGGTGTCTTATTGGTTCCCTTCTTAATTTGCATTTGGTTCAAAGTTTATACTATAGTGCTAAAAGCTTCTCTCCAATAGATCTGTAAAAAATTTCCTTCAATCATCATGGTTCTAGTAGTGTCTAGAATAGTTCTACTTCTTTTTTCTGTGATTCCATTATGTTGTGGGGTTCGTGGAGCAAGCATCTCTCTTTATTCCATGTTGTTCACAAAAATTGTTAAACTCAGTAGAAGTAAATTCACCAGCTCTATCTGATCTCAAACATTTCAACTTCAATCCTATTTCAGTCTCAACCATAGCTTTCAAAAACTTGAATTTCTCAAAGGCTTCATATCTATCTTTCAAAAATGTAACCTACATCATTCTATAATAATCATCAATGAATAGAATGAAATACCTATCTCCATAGTAACCTCTTGTTTTTCTAGGACTACATAGATCAATATGCACCAAATCCATAATTGCACTTGAAGAATAATTTTATCTCTAAAAAGTAGACTTAATCAATTTACCCAACTGACATTCCTTACACATTGCATTAACAGGTTTCAACAATTTAGGAAGATCTCTAACAGCTCTTGTAGTACTTATCTTCACAATGTTATGAAAGTTTACATGACAAAATATCTTATGCCACAACCAACTATCAATCTTAGCAATCAATAATCTACTCTCAGAATTGTTCAAATAAAATGCATTACCTTTAGTCTTTCTTCCTATAGAAATCTCAATTCTAGACCTTCCAATAATCTTGCATATTCCATCCTTGAATTTTAATTTGTATCCTTTATCAACTAGCTGAACAACACTCAAAAGGTTATATTTCAAACCTTCAACATATAGAACATCATTAGTATTAGTCTTACCATCAAGAGTAATAGAACCTTTCCCTTTGATCATGCAAGGAGTATCATTTCCAACTCTGAGAACACCATCATCATACTTTCCAATTTAACAATTTGTTTTTTTCTTTGGTCATGTATTGTGAACATCCATTGTCAATAAACCATTCATCCTTCTTATCCACATGTGAAACCAAGTCTTTCTCTTCATTCAAAAAATTCTAAACTTCATCTTTAATAACAATAAACACGATATCATATTCACTCTTTTCTTATTCATTATTAGACACACCTTCATCAGAAGCATAATATCACTTCTTCTTATATTTATAATTAAATTTCTTTGGCTTGTACTTATTATCTCTATCAAGACATCTTGAAGCAATATGACCAATCTTATTACATGCAAAATACTTCAAAGGCAACTTTTCTTGATACTTACCAGATCTCTTAGATAGTCTCTTTGCAATTAGGGCTTCAAGCTCTTCAAGCTCTCTTTCTTCTTTCGCAAATTGTTCTCATTCCTTAGCATATCTACCAAGCTTAGATGTGTAACACCCCAAAATTGGCATCTTGCAACCCTAACCAATTTTGTTGCATTTGTCGCTCTTCTAAATCATCAAAGTCCTATTGTACTAGGCAATTCTGAGTTTTCACTAACTCTACTCGACCTGAGT
>MU226219.1:395160-409157 GCA_018584345.1 Thuja plicata
CTTGTTGGCATAGTCCCGATGATCCGGCAACGTAAAATAAATAGGGTGTATGTGATAAGAGCTCCCGCAATAAGGTGGAACAACCTCACATCCCTCGATCTTGTTTATTTGTACGCCATGGTGAGGTTGGTACTATCAACATGCATGTTATTGCTCTATTTGTTATTGTTTTGCTTGTTATTGATCCATTTGTTTACGCATGATCGTACTCATGGTTATCTTGGCTTTGAATGCCTCGATACTAGTGTACTCTTGCAACATTAACTGGAAACAATGTTCAGGTCATCTTGGCTTTTGTGCCCTGATGCTTACGTTCATTTCCTACATTTTATCCGATGATAAGTCATATTCATATCCTTATGGTTGCATTGTGGTGCCAGTAAGGGTTGTATCGACTTTAATGTTCCAAAAAAAGCTCAATGATGATGATTATACGAGGGGTCTCACAACCATGTCCTAGAATTGCACCTTCTTATTGCATCTAGCATAGGATTGCATTTTCATTCTAGACTTGCATTGTGACAATGATTCAATGTTCTTTTCTTTGCATTCTCCTGGGTTCATACATAGGGGAGTTCTTCTTTAGAGTCTTAGTTTCATCATGGCTAACCAGGTGTTTGATCCTTGCTCTCTATCTTCAGCTATATGCTCAACCCATTTTCGGGATCGAAATCAAAATCTGACACTTCTATATAGCTCAAAATTGCCTTTTAAAATTTTTGGGACTAATGCGATTGGACGCTTGTGCAGTCACCCTTCTGACATCACTTTTTGTCAGAATCTTATCATATCATCATTTTCTGATATCTTTGACTTTTTTCTTCAAAAGTCAACTTTGGTCAACCCCAATCAAACTTGGTCAACTTGACCTTAAAATCACTCAAAATTGATTCTGAATCTTTTAAATTCTTCCATAATCTGTTCTGAGTTCTTCTTGATCTTTGACTCAACATCTCTCTGTGATTTTTCGCTCTTCATCATCATTATGACGTGTCATCTTTCAGTTTCGCTCCCAAGGGGGCAGGATGATTACATCATTGAATCTATTCCAATCAATCTAATCTGATTTTCAAAAATCCTCATCACTTGGGGCATGTTTAGTTTTTCGTACCTCACGGTCAAAACTGGGCATTCCATGCTTTTCAATCACTTGGGGTATGTCCAGTTTTTCATACCTCACGGTAAAAAATGGGTGTTCCATGCTTTTCAATCACTTGGGGCATGTTCAGTTTTTCGTACCTCACGATAAAAACTGGGTGTTCCATACTTTTCAATCACTTGGGGCATGTTCAATTTTTTGTACCTCACAATCAAAACTGGGTGTTCCATGCTTTTCAATCACTTGGGGCATGTTCAGTTTTTTGTACCTCATGGTCAAAATTGGATGTTCCATACTTTTCAAATCACTTTGGCATGTTCAATTTTTTGTACCTCACGGTCAAAACTAGATGTTCCATGTTTTTCAACCACTTGGGGCATGTTCAGTTTTTCGTACCTCACGGTCAAAACTGGGTGTTCCATGCTTTTCAATCACTTAAGGCATGTTCAATTTTTCGTACCTCACGGTCAAAACTGGGTGTTCCATTCTTTTCAATCACTTGGGGCATGTTCAGTTTTTTATACCTCATGGTCAAAACTAGATGTTCATGCTTTTCAACCACTTGGTGCCATGTTTAGTTTTTCATACCTCACGGTCAAAACTGGGTGTTCCATGCTTTTCAAATCACTTGGTGCCATGTTTAGTTTTTCGTACCTCACAGTCAAAACTGGGTGTTCCATGCTTTTCAAATCACTTGACGCCATGTTTAGTTTTTCATACCTCACAGTCAAAATTGGGTGTTCAAAATCCTTTCTTCTGTGCTTCAGGCATCAGACTATTCTTTGAATTAATGTGTTGTTCGCACATTAATTCAAAGAGGGGTAAAATGTAACACCCCAAAATTAGCATCTTGCAACCCTAACCAATTTTGTTGCATTTGTCGCTCTTCTAAATCATCAAAGTCCTATTGTACTAGGCAATTTTGAGTTTTCACTGACTCTACTCGACCTGAGTGTCAAATGCAGAAAATCCTAAATCTGTATTAATCATACATCATATTTAATTCCTAAATATCTATTTGGCTAAACAAACCCTATGATTGAATTAATTTACTTATAAAGTCCTAACACTTTAATTAAATTAAATTCAACCTCTTTAGCTGAGACACATGAAAAAGGAATTAAATAATATTTAATTATTAAATAAATATCCTCATTTCAATAATTGAATTTAATTATTCAAATAATTGAGAAAAATAAATTATGAGGTCATATTTATTTAATTAATTGGATATTCTGTCAAAAATCTTATTTCTATTCAGAAATGGAAACTTTGAATTAATTGTGTTTTAAAGAGAAATAAAATAATTAAATTCAAATAAAACAAATTTAAATCAAAGAAAGAAAATAGTTAAAGCAGGAAGAAAACAATTTATTGAATTCTTTTCAATAAAGCTTTCTAATTCAAACTGGCTTTTCTATTTGTTTTATTTTCAAAAAGAAAAGTTTCCATTCTGATCCTCTCAGAGTCTATAAAAGAACTCTCATTGTTCATTCAAAACCCCCTGATAATCCCCTAAATTCTTAGAGAAAATATGCATTGTTAGAATACTGAATTACTGTCTCATTTTCTTGATAAGCTCATATAGAATAATTTCATATTGCAATAAGATAGCATAACTTCAATTTCTAGAATAATGGCATTTAGTAATCATGTTTAGATCATCTCACATCTTTCAATTCCTAGCTTAATCTTGCATTGCATTGCATTTATCATGATAAATCCTTCATTCTTAGATTGGTCCATGGTTGTGAGACTCTCATCCTGAGAGCAATTTCAAAAAAAACCCATCTAGATAGAAGGCAACGGGTCAAATCACACAGGCAGGCAGGATGAATAACTCATATTCAGTCTTTTTTGTACTTGGTGAAGAAGGACTATGTTGAAGTGTGTGGTTGATTAACAAGGCCAAAATTAACACATACAAGATGAACTCTATCCAGTGTCATATCTTTTCTTATCCTTAGAAATAATATCTTTAAATCAAGTTTTGACTTTAGGAAGTCTATCTCAAGATTCACTCATTTCAAATGTAGATAACTTACCAATCAATGTATCTCTTGTCACGATAGTCACAATTTTGATTTTTTCAATAGCAACAACTTTGTGATTGTAAGAAGGAGGCAAGGATCTCAGGATATTAAAAACAATCTCATTCTCATCCAATGTTCCACCAACGCATCTAATTTTATAAACAAGTTCGGTGATCTTATTCACATAAGTAGTAATGTTCTCATCTTCTCTCATCTTAATGAATCATATTTTCCTTTTTGACTTTGTAGTTTGGCTTGATTAACAAATTCATCTCCTTCATATAATATATTCAATTTTTTCCATACTTCATGTGCAGTTTCTAATCCCCAAATGTTTGTATATTCAACATCTAATAAGGAACTCTTCAAAGCTTATTTTTCTATCATATTATTCTCAAATTCTTTCTTTTCATCAATAGTAGTAGTAGATAGATCAAAAGGAGGCTTATAATCTTTCTTTGTAACAAACCAATGTTCTTCACTGAGATATCTCAAGTGCGTAATCATCTGGTCCTTCCATATAGTATAGTTGGTTCCATCAAATCTCAGACTTTCCTTCTTAAAGGTCAAGATCCCAGATCTCCTCAAGCAGTTAAGCTTCACAAAGAGAACACTACCTCTTATACCAATTGTTAGAATAAATGCAACACACACAACTGAGATGGGGTGAATCAATTGTAACCAAAAAATAAAACCCTTAACCAAATTACCAACTTAATATCATATCTAAAAGGTAAACATGAATGCATAAACATAACACAGTAATCAACACATAGCACCAAGATTTTTGACGTGAAAATCCCGTTAGGGGAAAAACCATAGTGGGAATCAAACCCACAAGATGAATGTACTCTGTTAAAATAACTATACCATGTTATGAGTATTACAAATGGAAATGCACATGCATTCAAGCACATTGCCTAGAGCTCACTGATCAATTACAACAATGATCTCAATCCCAAGGAAGGATCACTGCCTTACAAAAATCTTTGATCTTAAATCATGAAGGACATACTGTCCAAACTCATGAATGGACAAAAAGCATCTCTGATATGCCAAAATAGTTCTAGTGAAGTACATTAAATCTCTGCCTCAATTGCAGATTTCACTCATACATCTTTTCTCAACATCTCATACTTTCTTCAATACATACACACACATATTTGCAAATGACAAATGATTACATATTTATACACATTACATTAATTTATCTCAACTAGGTCAGTCAGGGACCTAATTACAAAATATTAATTCAATTCATCTTAATACACAATGTGCTCCATTGAATGTTGGCTAAGACATAACAATCATCCATAATAACATTCTCAAGCACACTCCAAATCCATAAATCATGCCATGATCCTTCACAACATGCTACACCATTAAGTCAGCCAAGAATAATAAGAACAACAACACATTACATGATGAATCTTCAATTATGATCACATAACCCAACACGATCAACCAACATGAATAGGAAGTGATCAAGAAACATTAGCAAACAACATGAAATACCACAACATCAACACAAACAACTTTGTATTATGAATCAAACTCATCTCTACACTGTTCATCAGGAGCACTAAAAACATAACCAATATCATAAAAGAAAATTAGCTTGCCAACATCCGAATCGTGAGCCACTCGAGATGAGGACACAAATCCAAGTCCTGAACTCCCCACCAGGTTAACAACAAATAATATTGCCAAATTGATCCATACCAATCCAATAACTGAAACATTGTCTCTAACAGAATAACCAAAATAACATTCTTTGATAAATCCAACATAGCTCACTCAACTCAACATGCAAATCTTTTTAAGTTAACATAGATCAACTATAGACATCAATGAAACTATATGTACCTTCACAACATTTGATATTGAATATAGTAGTCGTATCACAGAAATCATCTCACTGAACATCTCAGGAACATTGTCTTAGACAATAGGAATATGTTGGCATTAATGAAAAAACATTAATGTCATCACATATATGCACAATCAGAACAATGTATCAATGCCAAACAAGGATCATGTTGTAAAGTGGTGCATCAAGGAAACACATAAAATTATTAGGATCTTGTTGATCCATCCATATTTTCATCATGAGAATAATTCATTAGAGGCATATCTCATCATACTTCAACAATCAATCAACTTTTCAATCAGTTATTCTTCATCCAAGAAAAGAAAATTTATATATTCAATAGTAGAGACCACTCTTCAATAACATCATGCTATCAAATCCTCAATCCAAATCCTCTTCTAGGATCTAATATCAAGAGCATATACTCAACAACATATAACTACAATATTCAACAAGAGATCAATCAACAATGTTTGAGGATTATATCCTTCCTCACCTATTCTATTACCAAATTATGTTTACCTTCAACCATGTCCCTTTTAGGATAACCATTCTCTTCAAACTTTGGTGCTTCATACCCTGCAACCATTGTTCATTAATAAAACATTGTCATCATACCATTTGTTGTCCACTGTCATGTCAGTTTGGATAGTTCCCATTCTGGTATTCATAACTTTTGCCCCTGAATTTAAAATCAAAATCACTCTAGTGAAGATGCATAACACTAGCAATTTTAAAACATATCCAAATTGTAGGCTAATCCAATGGTGCAATTGAGAGATATGACCCCTGTACAGAGACCCATTGTTACTATCGCAGAATCAGCAAAATATGCACACACATCCGTCTATGGCATCAAATTACTCTCAGAATACAACACCATTTGATCTCAAACCAAATTAATATGAAAATAAATCCATCATAATGCTAAAATATAGATAACCATGAATCCTGAGAGGCTATAAACAAAGATATGAATAAATCATTCATACTAACCCTGTCCACGAGGGTTTTATAACAGTTTTGAATAAAATCATTATAACTTTCTCATTTCTTAATGAAATCAAACCAAATAAAAACCAAAAGAAGGAAGATTCATTGTACTATCTATCCATGCTAATAATATAGTGTTTTCGGGCTGTACAGGTCCATACAAGGTGTGGAAACAACAAAAAAATAGTTAAAACCAATCAAAATGATAACTTTGAATGCACAATCTTACACAATATAGTTTTTCCTCCTCCTTACTATCCAATGTTGTTTGGTTTGTACATACAATGATATTTAAATCATTTTGAGGTTTAAAACCTCCAAAAATACCCTTACAACCGATGGAAACTACTTTTCCACACTTTCTTGCATTTTTGCAACTTTTATTGTCAAGTTGACAACTTTTGCAACTTTTACAACATGACCTTGAAAATTTTAGAAACCTTACAAACATGTCGAAATAGACTATTAATGAAATTTTACAACATTTCTACCCTTCCATAGGTTTTTTTACATCATTTGACCTATTTGACCAATCTAGGCCCTGAATGGACAACTATGACAACTTTTCAAATGGCTTGTATAGCCTTTACATATCTGTTCCATATGACTTAAAAAGACATTAAAAAATCAAATATGACTCAAATGGATCTTGTCATGATCCTTGACCTCCTGCAATGTTCTTTTTCTTGGTGCTCTTGCACCATAAAGATAGATCACTTTGTTTGTCACTAGGAGTGATAGATAACTGGTGTGAAAGCACGACTGGTAAATCATGATCAAGATCAATATTCTCATACATATCATCAGAATCACTAGCATGAATATCATTGTTAACATCAAGAACATCATCATCAAGAGTATCTTCTTCATCTAAATTAATTGTAATAGAATCTAAGATAAAAATAGAATTGTCATGTTTGTTCATTTTGATCTTGTTTAAATTCACTTCCTTCGTTGGCTCAAGCATGGGTTGGTCAAAGGGAAGCAATGCATGAGGAGTATGAGGTGAAGCAATGTTTTGAGAAACACCTTGATGAGATCTAGCATGACACTTATGATGGAGGTCACCAGCATGGAATTTTTATTTGGTTTTGCTAGAGGTTTGGTTTGGGTCAGGATCAATCAGTATTGGGTCCTTTTCTTCTTTTGGAGGAAAAACGGAAGGAACCACACTAGGTTGAGAGATAATTAGAGGAGAATGTGTATAAGAAATAGGAGGTGGAACATAAGCATATATAGGAGGTGTAAGAGTTGGAGGAAGAAGTCCACATCTAGGGCCAAGAGATGGAACATTCTTAGGTTTGCTAAGTTCAAAAATGTTTTGGACCTTGTAGGCTTGGTATGATCGAAAGAGATTGTCAGGACGGGTTTTGGTCGCTTGAGGCATAGAATGCCAAAAGAAATCAAGGTCAAATGAGTCTTGAGGCATTGAAGGCTATTAAAGACTATGTTTGTTGGTTTACTGAGGGGGGGTGAATCAGAGAACAATGATTCTTTAAACCTTAAAAACTTAAACTCTGATTCAACTCGGTAAGACAAACTTCAACATTAACCAAATCAACAATAACTTCACTATAGCTATCAACAACTTGAGTAATCAACAAATAACATGCACCATAAACAATCAACACATATGACACTATTATTTAACAAGGAAACCCAATTTAAGAAAAACCTCTATGGGAATGGTCACCCACAAATAAAAATACTCTTCTGAACTACGCTCGGTTAAGAGACAATCATGTTAAAGATTACTATGGACATTGTCAAATGTGACCCTGTTAGGGGATTTGCCTCAGATCTATTAGGGTCTTCACCTTGTTAGGAGTGGCCTGGTTAAAGGGCTTTAAACATTCTTCTACAATGTCACCTTTCATAAGGATTTACAATAAGACTGTTAAGTCCACTTTGTTAAGAGACTTTCCAACTGCAAATGTTAATAAGCAACAGTATAGAATTTGATCTTTAATAATGAAACTACTTCTTGCTTGATCAGATCCCTTAAGTGCTCTTTGACTAATGGCCTCAACACTTCATCAGTCTCTGATCTAGACTCGAACTTCCATATTTTCCTTCTTCATTTCTTTACATGGTAGCATATCCACACTTAAACTTGCCAACCTCTTTATCATTCAAACTCATCCTTTATATAGACTCAGTTTTGCATATTCATATCCTTGATTAGGTTCCTTCATTTACTCTTAATCGTCAGATCATCCTTATGAACTAGTTCAATGAACTTGATACTCAGTAAAACATGTTATCATCACCTCGTAACTTGAACATTTCTTGGAAGTGGTACCATCACTTTTGCAACTTAATCTTTACCATAGATCATCACCTTGTATTTTCTTGATCGTAGATCTTTGTAACTAACTCTTCTTTATCCTTGGAATTCCCAAATCACTACAAATATTCATTAAATGTCATTATGATCTTTGTTCCATTCTTGATAACTAACTTCATATACTCGGTGTCTTGGCTTGCTCTCAATGTCTGGGTGTCTTTATCGACAAACACTTCCCTTTACCAACAGACTTCTTTCTGCTCGGTAACTGAACTAATTCCTTTACCTACTTGACCATTCTCCTTTACCGACTTGATAACATCAAATGTAAAGTAGAAAACAACTATACCAATATTACCTTATCATTTTCTGATCTATATTAGATGCCCAATTAATTTCTTCAGCTTCACAACTTTTCACTACCTCTTTTCCTTAACTCACTTATCTTATATCATACTCCAAATGATATGGCAACTCAATATAAGTCAGAAATCCATTGCTTGACATCAATGACAAAATAATTAATGATCTAATTCTTCTATAATCTTGTATACCTCTTATCTTGGTCTTCTTCATCATCACCATCAGTTGTTTAACAAAGGTTAACAGTCATGATTTATCCATTATGAGGAAATTTAAGACATTTATGAATAGGAGAAGCAATGAATTTCATGGAGGTAAGCCAAGGAAGACCAAGTTTGACTTGAAATTGATCAAAATTTGGGATAACAGTGAAGGTAGCATCTACAGTTTTACTAACAGCTTCAACAAGAAATGAAATGGAACCTTGGGAAGGATAAAGGAAACCATTGCATGTTTGGATCATAACATCAGATCTATCATATAAATCATGTTGAAATTGTCTAATAAAAATATGTTCTTCAGTTGTCACATTCACCATGCAAGTGGGATCATCAAGGACACCACAGGAAGGAAGATTACCAACCCTTACGACAATGTAGAGGGGACCATCATGTGCTTTAATTATCTCAGTAGGAACAAAGGTAATGCAAGGATCAAATGAACGTTTAGGTTAAACTTTCTCAACTTGGTTGACAACATGATTAGCTTCATTAATGTTGGTGTCATAGTCAATGCATTGAGAAGAAGAAGAAGGTTGGGTAATGATATTAGTTGAGAGAGATGGAAAAGGATTGGTGTAGATTTGCAAATTTTGGTTGGGAGGTGCTACAGATTTGGTTCCATGATCATTGTCACCTTCAACAGATATAGAATCAATAAGATAAGATAAGATAAGATAAATTATCAATGTCTAAAAAGAGAACACCAAGGGACTAAGGGACTGGGAACATATAGAGAAAAACAACCAACAGCAGGAGCACCAAATGGTGTCCGAGGAAAGAACAAAAAAAAGAAAGCAGAAAATGGAAAATAGAAGAACCAGGAGAGCACCTAGAGCGCCTAGAGGCTCTTTCCGAGCGAGAATTAATCAAGCATCGAAGGATATGATCTGAGACTAGAAGGAGCCACAGACCATCTCTGAGTAACACTGGTGGTGGAGTGCTACTGCCGAGTGTGATCTTTGCGATCTCTACATTTTTTAAAGAATAAGATCTTGGATAAAAAATTTTAAAGGATAACATTTTTTAGTATCATCATCGGGTTAATGATGGTATTGGTAGAAAGCTTTGGCATCAATGGATTCAGGAAAAGGTTTGATGTGTCAATTGGTCCGATAGGAGGAAGTGTTAACACATTAGCATTAATTAACTTCAACATCACATCATAATTTACTTGTGATTGTGACTCGTATTCCTGAATCCAGATTTGAAACTCTGTTACTTGTTCCTACACACAAAGAAAGAGGGGAAAAGGTTGTGGAAAGGGGTTCTCCTTCGTCAAACCCTTGTATAGGAATCAACCTTGAAATGAAATAGAGATTGCATAAAGGAAATTAAATGTAAACACGATAAATGTCAGTATTCACCTTGTGTACAATACCCTCATGGATGGATATTGAGATCTGCCAAACCTATGAAGATGCTTGGATGTATATGCCTAAGATGAAGATCCTTCATTGATTTAATTCAATCAATAGTATTGTTGTCTTCTTGTTCTGAGATAATATGCTTAAAAATAGTGCCTTATGCTCCTTTTTTCGCCAGTTCATTTGTCATGGTATCCCCTTCTCTGAATATATGGTTGATCGTCACCTATTCAAATCTACTAATTAGATTTAATATCACTTCTAGTAAAGATTGATGTTTTCAGTTTGGAGTTCTCTTCGTTCTTACTGCATTCACTATAATGGTGGAGTCCCCTTCAATTTCTATCTTCGCCAAATTCATTTCTACACATAATGATATTCCTATAAGAAGAGCTTTGAATTCTGCCACATTGTTTGTATCATTCTCCAATGGTTTTGATAATTTGGCTATTGTCTTGCCTTGACATGAATTGATCACGCATCTAGTACCTGAGGGCCTAAGATTGCCTTTGGAAGTCCCATCAAAATTTAATTTAAACCTACCAATAGTGGGCGGAGTCCAAATAAATGTTTCTTTATTTTGGTTTCTAATTTGGCCACCCCTACCTATTACTTGGGGAGATTTGAGGCCATACCAGTTCTTCAAGATATTGTCATCCCAACTTGTGAAGAGTTTTGGTGTGTTGCTCTGAGAATGTATTATTGGGTTCATTGTTTCCACTATGACAACTTCTATTTTGTTTAGCAATGAAGCTTTTTCGATAGCATTTCCTTAGAATATTCTCCTATTTCTTTCCTTGCATAGTTCCCAAATCAGGATATGATGAAGAGGTTTCCACAGAGGCTTGTATTCTTCAAGCTTCTTAAATTTCTAAAAAAGTGGTTAAGAATTGGTTATTGTCCTCTTGTTTCCCTTTCTCTATTTTAATTGGTGCCTATATTTGATTTGAGAGATCTTATATGGCCCTTATGTTATGTTTTCTCTCTATGCTGTGTCAATTTCTCCTTATACTTGTATTCATCTAAATGCCAATTTTTTCAAGGACAATAATTTATGTTACAAGGTTTGCAAGTTGAAAAACTTTATGAGAATGCAACAAGAATGTGAAGAAAAAGGTGAAAATGAAAGGACATACAAAAGAAATTAAAACAATGTTCTTCATATTGCAAAGTTTGCAAGTTCACGAACTTTGTTCAAAGTTGTGATATAGCTTTTTGAGTCACAAAAAGTGACATAATAAATAGAACAAGAGAAAAACATAAAGAAAAAAGGGCAAAAAGAGATAAGGTTCTAAATGTTCTAGAGTTTGTGAGTACTCAAACCTTGTGATAATGCAACAACGATTATGAAGTCTACAAAAAGTATTATAATGCAATATATTTTTCAAATATTATTCACATTTAAGGTAGGAGCATCCTAGGAATCCTTTATTTAGAGCACCTATAATGAATATAAATTTTGCATCTTCATTCTAGATCACTTGCAAAAGTGATCTCATGCAAAGAAAACACTTATGTGGCCAGTTTTAACATATCATTAGGGTCACTAACACATAATATATTTCGTTATCCTTCATTACACCTAGAGTTGAGTACATTCTTCTCTTGCATTTAGTTTCTAAAAAGAACATTAATTGTTAAATTATCTATGCTCTTAACCCATCATTTATTAATCTAGGATAACTATTACATATGCTTAGGGAAATTTTTGTTTCCTTTAGAATAATCTAAAATATATAATATAAATATTTGAATATAATATAATTTTTTAATATTTTATTTAATTTCTAAGTATTGATGACACAATTGTGCCATTTTAATCCACTTTGTGCCACTATAGTCATACCTCTCAACATTGAGGAATGACCATCCTCTTTCTATTTTAATCTACATACTGTTCTCTTGGTCAAGATTCCCTATTCAAACTCTTCTTACTTTAGTTACATTGGAATAATTTATTAATGATAAAAAAAAAATTATATGCCCTTTTAGCCCTACTATCTAAATAAGATATAGTTTTGGATAAATATTCAGTGAATAAACACTAAAGATTATAAGGGATACACAAGAATGTAGAATGTATCGACAACCCCATATTCATCCTTGGGACATGAAGATTGAAAGGGACATCCCCTAACTATTCCCTATCCTCAATGGAAATTTTGGGAATGCATTCATTTGTCTATTTATGTTACCACTCACAATTAGCGCCACTGAATACAAGTATTTTCTTGATATATGTTTTGATACTCACCAAAGGATGTGTCATTGGAGCTATATCTTAGTGTATGGGTATGTGATCTTAGTAACACGTTATTTTCTTGACATGTGTTTTGATAATCTCCAAATAATGTGTCGTTAGTGATATGTTTTGATACTCTTTGAATAATGTGTCACTAAGATCATATACTCTTACACTCTTAATTCTTAGAGTTATTTAAAAATATCCCTACAACACATGCTCAACTAATATATCAATGTGAGTACTTAAAATCTCCAACATAACAACCTAATACCTCAATACTTTTGTCAAGCATTAATATTATAAGAAGGTATTAATATTGAATAAAGTTGTAATAAGGAACTTACACATTTGAAAAATATGTATGACTTACCTACCACTCCACCATCACTATCTTCCGAAAATTCCACCTCCCAAAAGTACGCACCTCCACCTACCACTCCACTATCACTATCTTGTAAAATTTTCACCTACCACTATCTTTGAAATAAAGTATTTCATCTACTTTTCTTCCATTTACTACTCATTATTTTTTAGCAGAGGTACCACTCATATCTAATATACCCCTCACATTATGAGGAAACCATCTACCACTTCCATCTACCCCTTGACCTCTGAATGCTATAAAACAAGCCTTCTGAGCTCATTTTAGATATAGAGTGTGTAATACAATATCAAGTTCAGATCAATTTTACAGTGTTTCTTATTGTGATATAAAGTCTAGTGTAAGTGTTGAGTCTTGTGTGATCTATCGTGATAGTCTTAAGAGATCAAGTGTCTAGTGTTGTATCCAGTATTTTATCTAGCTAGAGTTATTATTGAGCTTTATTGCATGAAGAAGGAAGTCTTTCATGCCTTCTATTAAGAGGAGTTGAGTGAATTCTATGTCTTTCATGCCTTCTGGTTGAGGGAAAACTATCAAAGATGAGGGAAGTCAATGTACTTGCTTGTACATGAAATTGAGGAAGAAACTATTGTAATTATCGACGTTGATCAATGAAAATACAACTATATTATCTTCTTATGTTGTGTTCTAGTTATAAATGAGGAAAGCTTTTGTCTTTCGTGCTTCACTCTAACTTGGTATCTAAACCTGAAGTATTTATGTTTTGTTATTTTATTCAAATTTGTTGAGAGGGTGTAAAATCTAAAATATTGAGGCTAAGCTTCAGTTGTTGTGGACCCCACTAAAGTAAGACCCTTTGGTTAAATGAGGGATGTGTTAATGGCAGTTGCAAGATATGAAATTGTAGTAGCATACTTGATGTTAAATTTTCAAATAAGCTCTAAAATTTCTGGTGGTTATCTGTATGCAGAGAGGAGGTCCGCACTTCTGGTGGTGTACGGGGCTCTGGTTGTGGGGCCTGTTTGATTTGGGACAACTTTTTCAACACTACCTCTTGTACACACAAAAGTAGTGCACTTCTATGAATCCTTACATGCAAGGAAACTCAAGAATGAGCCCTCACAAATCGATCCATAGCTCTCTATGCATGGAGTTGCAAGATTTGTAAAATTGCTCTCA
>MU226219.1:417811-438291 GCA_018584345.1 Thuja plicata
CTCATATCATGCATTGAACAATGAAAAATAAGTGCATACCCATCACAAATTTTTATTTTTTTTTGCATTTGACCTAGTCAACAAGATCTGATTTTTTTGATATGATTTCGGCCAAAAAAATGGAAATCCAAAACAGAGACCCCTGCTAAAAAATAGAGAGCTTTCCAAAAATGTAAAAATTTTAGAAAAATCTCTTCATGTGTGCCCTAGAGAGCCATTTTACCAAAACAGACCAGTTTTTATAAATCAACCAAATGACCTATGATGTTACCTCTAAATTAAAAACACAGTGAATGGACCCCCTGTAGACTTTCAAGACCTTTCCAGAAATGTAAAAATTTCTAAAAAATTTGCTGATTTGCATCAAAATTGATTTTTTTATGAAAAACAAAGAAAAATTCATATAAAATACAAATTACCTCTTAAAAATCTGAATGTTTTACTGAAGCTCCTCTGATATGTCACTAACCTGCAAAACAAATTTCAGACCAAAACTCCAAGCCGTTTGGAAGATATGATCAAATCATTGAAACTCTAGGGTTTTCATCTCTAAGCAAATCTGCAAAAGAGTTAGGCTTGAAAAACTTCAATAAAATAACCATCTAAAGATTAGAAAATCTGAGATCTAAATAAAATAGAAGAAAATCAGGAGGATCATGCCCCATGGTGGGCACCAAAAATGTGTGCATAAATGTTGTCACACTTCTCTTTAAATAATTTTTTCTCTTTTAAATTAAATAAGGCTCAAACCTTAGGAAATATTGAATTGATTATGATTTGATCAAGGAAATTGATATAATTGATATTGTTGATATTTGAAAATATTGATTCAGGGATTTGATAAATTGAGAAATGGGGCCCAAAGTCTAGGCGACCATTTTAGGGTGCATACACCTCTATTTTCCTTTCAAGCATATTTGCTAGATTCATGTGGATCCGGGTACACCATGATGGTCATGGCCAGAGAGATATCTTCATCACGGTTTGCTACTTTTCACCGGCCTCCTCACCGTATTTCATTCATAGTGCTAAGGATGGGGATCCTTTTAAGGATATTCTAGAGGGCATCTCTAGATTCAGTGCCTCGGGTGATATCCTCATCCTTGGAGATTTCAAGGCACAGACTAAAGAGTTACAGTCACCTATACATGACTGGGACACCGATTGGACCTGCACTTCTGAGTTAGATCCAATCAGCCTTGGGCTTCAGCGTACCTCAGAAGACTACAGCGGGATGTTATCCATTTATGGTCTCCACCTCCTCCAACTTTGAGAGTCTTTCAATTTGATCATTCTGAATGGGCTTTCTTGCTTTCCTGATTCAAATCTTTTCACATGCTGGACTCATGGCGGTGGCACTAGTGTGGTCAATTATGTGCTCATTGTTGCCTCCTTTGTCCCCTCCTCCCGAGTGTTTTGCGACATGCCCAAAACCATGTCCACTTCCACTATAGTGAGGGGGATTGTGACCTTTTCACCTTCCACCTATGTCAACTCCTCTCCCCCATGAGCTTCTCTGAGTGTAGCCATGTTACCTCCATGTTTGATCTATTGACCAAAGCCATTTGGGAGTCAGCCTTCCTTTCCATCCCCCATCACCCTATCTTCATATCTAAATGTCAAAACACTTGCCCCATGAACTCTTGGGTTGGCGATGACTGTAAAGCTTTCCATCGCAGATTATGTTCGGCCTTTGAGCCCCTCCCTTCAGATTATTTTGAGCTTCGTTATTCCTACCATCAGTTTCTTCGCATGAAGAAACATTCTTTCATTGCTTCACAGCGCAGAGCCTTGTGTAACACACTTATCCAAGATCCTAAGCTCTTTTGGTGAACCTTATTTCAGTGGCACCCCCCTTCACCCTCCACCATTGACCTTGCCTCCCTCATCTCCCACACCTCCACTCTCTATGACATCCTGGGCCAGCCATCTCTCCACCTCATCCCACCCCCTCACTGCCATATCTTCACCCCATCCAGCACTTACGAGGCCGTCAGATCTATGAGATGCAGTAGAGTGGCCGGCGGGGATGGTTTACAGATGGAGCTCCTCAAGCTCGGTATCACGATACTAGGATCTTATCTTCCCACACTCTTTAATAGAGTGGTTTACACCGGCTTCCCTGATGCCTAGTTGAGACATGTGATCCATCTTATCCATAAGACTGGATCAATATCAGACCCTGACAACTATGAAACCATCATGATTGGGCATACCTTTGCCAAACTCTATGCCATGACATTGAACACTATCCTTTCTTCGCAGCTTGACAGGTTGGACTGCACGGCTAGAGGTCAAGCCGATTTTCGTGCAGATTACCAGACCATGGACCACATCTTGACACTACAGGCGATCATTGAGGAGGCTCGCTATCACTCTACGAATGTCTATTATTGCTTCATTGACTTTCGTAAGGTGTTTGATTCCATCCCTCGGGTGGCCCTTTTCCAGAGACTTAGAGACATTGGGATATCTGAGATTCTTTTGAATGCTATTATGAGACTTTATGAGTGTGTTGAGGGAAGATTCAGGACCCCAATGGGTTTCTTAGATCCTATTTAGAGCACTATTGGGGTGAAATAGGGATGCCCTCTTTCCCCCACCTTATTTGGCATCTACATTTATGAGCTCAAGGGTTTCATCAGAGACTCGTCTCTCCTTGGTGATGGCTGCTATTTACACCAGGTCTTAGTTTCCATTCCTCTTTTTGCTGATGACATGATTCTCTTAGCCTCCTCACCTGAGGGTCTCTAGAGAATTCTTGATATCTTGGCCTCCTTTTGTGATTTGAGACAGCTCATGGTTAATCTAGGGAAGACACAGGTCATGATCTTCAACTGCTTGAAGACCTCACATTTACACTTCTACTTCTAGGGATAGGAGATCAAGATTGCCTCTGCATACACATACCTCGGGGTTAAGTTTTCCGGTCCTCACTTTAGTTTGAGACTTTCTATTCAGCCCAAAATTAGCTAAGGGATGGGTTCCCTCGCCCCGATTGAGAGACATTGCTTTAGACACCACTTTTAGGACACCTCATCCAAGTTATCCCTCCCAGATTCTCTAGTTAGACCTACTCTACTCTATGGCTCTATTGTTTGGGGACCATCTCTCCTTGATTCTAACTGTGCCTCTATTGAGCGTATACAGACTCTCCTCCTTCGGCGTATCATCAGATGTCATCATACCACCTCCCACAACATCATCTTGGCTGAGTTTGGGGCTCATCACTTTAGGTTGGGAGTCATCTTCGACCTAGTTTGGTTTCTTCACCGCCTATGTTTCTTCGCAAACTCTTTGGATGGCCAGATTAGATACTCTTACCTCGCTTATTGCTCTTCTGTTGAGCTGGCTAGATCTGACACCTCCTCTAGAGCTTGTTACTGGTATGCCCAGGCCACTTCCCTTTTGGGTTCCATCGAGATTGATATTGATCACCTACCCCCCTTTTAGTTTTCTTTGGACGCTCCGGCTCATCTTCTAGATAGGATTTGAATGAGCATGTCAGACTTGTCATCTACAGGCAGTACATCATCTCGACCTGGACCAACCCTAGTGGGCGTTTACATCTGAGGATGACTTTTTATGATGAGTAATTCTTACACATCTAGGATGGGATCATTGTTCAACCCAGATATTTATCATAGTCTTGGTGTCATACTCTCTGGATCACGCTAGGATCTTTCAAAGTCGGCTGTCACCGCCTACAGGCACAGACTGATCATCACATTGACAAAGAGGATCATATTTGTATTTTATGCACATTATCTGAGATTGAGACCAAGGCACATTTCATTTTCCACTGCCCTATATACTATGAGATCAGAGGGAGATTCTATTGCTTATTCAGAGATTGCAGCTCCTTGACTTCCTTCTTTTTCTACTCTGACTAGAGATGTCTGGCACTCTATTTATGGGAAACAGTTTGGCTCCATGACCATACACTGCAGCTTCTATTTCCCTAGAAGCTAGTCTCTGAGCAAATCATTATAGATTTCTTCTCGCCCTCACCCCCGGCTTGGGGTGTGAAGTGGCTCTCTTGTGCCTCCACCATCGGTCACTCAAGATCTGTGAGACCTCGCAGTGCTTCTACTCATCAGCAATAGACCACCAGGAGATCACGACGACGGCTCCATACCCTTATTCTTCTGGGTCACTATCCTTCTGTGTTGGATTTATTTTCGCTCGGGAAGGACGCCTAGTCCTTGCACTAGTGGTTCTTTGTTCTCTGCTTTTTCTTGTTTGGTTCCTTATTCTTTTAGTTGTTCTCCCAACCACTGTTTGGTGGTCCGTTGGTTTCTTGTTTTTTGGTTGTTTGTTTCCTGTCCCATAGACCCTTGTTGGTCTTCCGTTGGACATTGATATTTCTATCTTATCTTATCTTATCTCAATAATATTTGCTTAGATTGACAACATGCGTAAACACGAATGATTTTAGTTTAAGATCTATGTCAATGCATAATGTTGTTGATGATAAGGAATTTCTTGACGGTGAAAATAGATATTTTAAGATTCCAAGATTTAGTTTGTCATTCCTTAAGTATTAAAGCAAAGCTTATACAAAAGACAATGGAAGGATCTATTGGTGATCTCAAAAACATAATATACAATAAAAAAAGTGTAATATCCTCATCATTAAATGATTATTAATTGTATTTGGGCCCCGATTGATTTATCTTATCTCAGGCCCATCTTTTATTTTAGTGTAGGTGTTAGTGTTGTCGTGTCAACTTTATTTGTACACCTCAAGAGTTTTTCTGACGGGTATTATGACCGGCGTGTAGGATGTATTTCTCATGTTGAGTTTTGATATTTTATTTGTAATTGCAAATTCTTGTTGGGATTCTATTGTCATCCATTTCGGAGGTGAAAGACCCTCCCTATCTAGTATTTGCAGTTTTAGTGGGATTCCAACCTCACCTTACTCTGCTTGTTCTCTATTTCGGGTCTCGCAAATCTGAAGTATTATATAAGCATCAATAAAGTTTCCTTGCAAATATTTTCAATTGTATCTGGCATATTATAAATCACTGGTCTTTCATTTAGCAATTTAACACAAACTACGCCAGGAGGACGAACACCATTCAATCACACGATTGTTGCCTGACACCATACAACCTTCCTTCTTGGTGTGCAGTATGCCTCCATACAGACCTCCCTATTAGTGTGTGACATATCTAACCTGTGACCTTCCTGTTCAACTGCCTGTCCACTGTATGACCTGTGTACCATCTGACCTTCCTATTAAGTGTACAACCTTCCACCGTACAACCTTCCTGTTCAGTATACTTGCTGCCCATCATACAACCTTTATGTTAATCATACGACCTGTCCACCATACGGCCAATTGTATCCACCATACGACCTACGATCGTACATACATCTTGATCAACATACGGAATGTTATATCTACAGTACGTCTTGTTTCTTCACTATACAGCCCATACCAGAGTCAGAGTAAGATTTATTTAGTGCCAGAGTCTAGGACAAAAGAGAAGATTTTAAAGGAGATGCATGACTCACCCTTGGTTGGGCATCCAAGGTACCTAAAAACCTACAGGGAAATCAAAGAAAGATTCTCCTGGAAGGGTCTCAAGAATGATGTCCTACAATACGTTCAAGAATGTGCTACCTATCAGCAGAATAAATCTGAGCACACAATATCGGCTGGTCTTCTCCAACCATTACCCATACCTAAACAAAAGTGGGATAGCATCTCGATGGACTTCATCTCAGGGCTTCCCAAGGTGCAAGGGAAGGATTGTATCTTCATGGTGGTCGACCGACTGAATAAGTATGCACACTTCTCTACCATTTCTGTAGGATATCAGACCACACAAGTTGTGGATCTATTTTTTTGTGAGGTGTTTCTCCTGCATGGTCTTCCTCAAAACATCGTCAGCAATAGGGATAGCTATTTTCTTAGCATCTTTTGCGCAAAACTATTTTGGCTTGTAGGAACAGAGTTGTCACCGAGCACCATTTATCACCCATAGACAGATGGTCAGACCGAAATTGTGAACAAATGGTTGGAAGGCTACCTTAGGCACTATGTTTCGGCACAACAACGGACATGGGTTAATTGGTTACATTTGGGTGAACATTGCTACAATACCACGTACCACAAGTTGATTGGCATGGCGCCCTTCAAAGCACTATACAGCTATGAGAAACTATCATTTTTGATATGGCACTGGGTGATAGTCGTACATCAATGGCTAAGGATTGGCTTCAAGGAGTGGACATTCTGAAGTCTCTCAAGGAAAATCTTCAGAGGGCCCAAAATCAGCAGAAGATGTATGTTGACAAACACCGAATAGAGAGAAGCTTTGAAGTCGATGGTTTGGTGTACCTTCGGCTTCAACCGTATAGACAATCTTCTTGAAAACCAGTGGCAAGGACAAGTTGAAACCACATTTCTATGGACCCTACCGGGTGTTGAAAAAAGTAGGTGAATTTGCCTATGAATTGGACCTACCGGAAGGTATTCGAATCCACGTCTTTCACATTTCTTGCCTGAAGAAAGTGGTGGATCGACACATCACAGTATCAACGGATCTGTCACCCCTCGACGATGGAGGGAAGTTAATGCTAGAGCCAGCCGAGATCATCAGCATTTGGGAGAAAAGGATGAGGACACATGCAGACAAGGAATTTCTTGTACACTGGAAGGATCTATCCGCTAAAAGACGCTACCTGGGAAGGCGAATAGATTTTGGAACACCCTAGTTTGCAGTTGCTTGAGGACAAGCAATATTTAGGACAGGAGGACTGTAATATCCCTGTCATTAAATGAATATTAATTGTATTTAGGCCTTGATTGATTTAGCTTATCTCAGGCTCATCTTTTATTTTAGCGTAGGTGTTAGTGTTGCCATCTTGGCTTTATTTGTACACCTCGGGAGTTTGTCTGATGGGTATTTATGACCGGCGTGTAGGATGTATTTCTCATGTTGAGTTTTGATATTTTATTTCTAATTGCAAATTCCTGTTGGGATTCTGTTGTCTACCATTTAGCTTATCTCAGGCCCATCTTTTATTTTAGCGTAGGTGTTAGTGTTACCGTGTTGGCTTTATTTGTACATCTCAGGAGTTTGTTCAACATGTATTTATGACCGACGTGTAGGATGTATTTCTCATGTTGAGTTTTGATATTTTATTTTTAATTGCAAATTCTTGTTGGGATTATATTGTCTGCCATTTCGGAGGTGAAAGACCCTCCCTATCTGGTATTTGCAATTTTTTGGGGATTCAAATGTTAGAGTAGTCATAGTATAGCTAATAATTAAATCATTTAATTATTAGTCTATTTATTCTCTATGCTGAAGTTATACTTAGGCAACTTATAATTCTTTAGGGTTTTCCCCTTTAGGGTTTCGATATCCTTTTATAAGGACTCACCGCTTTAATTTTTATGAAGGAGAAGGAGATTGTATTTTGTAATTCAGTTGTTGATAATATATAAATTTTATTCTGTCAACATGGATTTCATGTCTCTGGCTTTTTGGCCTCCATAGCCATTTTTCTCTTTTGTCTTTGCTTCTTTCTTGTGACAGTCATGCATGCAGGTGTTCTTGGGTAGATTTATTTTTCTCAAATCTAACATGGTATCAGAGCTCTCCTGCTGCTCGCTGTTCTAATTTTTTTGAAGCAAGCTCATCACAGTTTGGGGTTTGAAGTTCTCCAGTATTTTCTAGCATTTTTTATTGGTTCTGGGGGGTCTTTATTTTTTGGAGCACTTTGGACCAAAACCGATCTCACGGTTGCATCCAGAAAGCCCAAAAAACCCCAGAATCCATATAAGGCACGTCCGATTTGGACACCGGAGCCTCGGGGAGAAATTTCTTGGCCTTCTAGGGCCGTACGGGCACATTTTTCGAGAAAAAATTCAAATTTTTTGTTTTTTAGCTTTTTAAAAACGCGTGCAGTAGAAAAGCAAAGGCGCCACCGGCGCACTGCCGCCGCCGGTCAGCGCCCGACCGCCGCCTTGCCGGCTCACCCGCCGCCGGCCTCTGCCCGCCGCCTCCTGGCCCGCCTCCCACCGCGCCCCCGCCACTCCACGACCCCTACCTTTGGCCCATGCCGCCCGCACCGCTCTGCCTCCGGCCCGCATTGCCCGCGCCGCCTGCGCTGCTCCGCCACCGACTCGCCGCTCCGCCCGGCCCCCGCCACCGGCGGCCCTCTTGCTAGCCCCCGCGGGCCTTGTAGCCCGGCGGTCGGTCCTATGGGTGACTAGGGGCCCCAGTTAAGCCCCCTACGTGCGCCATGCGCCCAGGGGCACTATTTTTTTAGCCCCAGGGGCTTATTTTTTACTTTTTGAGGCCTTTCTGACCCCCTGGGACTATTTTCGCTCTATTTTGAGCATCCGGGGGTCTTTTTCTGACTTTCATATACCGTCGGAAAGCTCTTTTTGAGCACTTTCCGATGATGGTAGTTATGATTTTGGGTTCTATTATTTTTATAGTATTTTTTCTATCAAAGTCTGATGTTTGTTTTTGCCTTCCGGGAGTCATATCTGGCTCATCCAGACTCCATTTTTGGCAAACCAGATATCGTCGGAAAGCTGGTTCAGTGAACTATTTAGTTGCAGGGGTATTTTTTCTAGATTTTACTCTAGGTTATCTCTCCTCCAAATTTGGCAGTTTATGCACTGTGGTGGATTGCTTGGGTTTACAGGTCCTAGGATCTCTTCTTCTGATATTACAGCTCACTCTTCTTTCTGACTTCTGAGCTTGTATGCTTCTTCTGATGCATCTTTTTTCTGTAAATGCACTGAGATAAAGTGCCTACTTCTGCATTTCTGGGATCTTGTACACCTTGTATGATTTTTGTACTCGCACTCTGTTATAAAGTGCCATGGGGGGTTATGATGATTATGCCGTTTTAGGTGCATCCACCTTTGTCAAGTGAGCGTACCTTCCATGACATTAGCCCATGCTGTGTGTCGGTGACACCGCCCTTTATCCTATGTTTGTACTTTTGTTGCACTGTTGGTGTTCTTGGTTCTACTTTTGGCAGATGTTTTCTGGCATTGCATTTCAGTGTTCTTGTCACCTCTCCCAGTTCAGCATTATGGGGGGGGGTTCACCTGTTGGTTCTATTGCTTCCTGGTTCGATTGATCAGCTCTTCAGACATTGTCTTCTCTACCTGGTCATGCACTTCAGTGGGGGTTCCAGCAGTTTCTTTCGACAGAGTTTACAGTCCCATGCTTCGGAGATGCTTCTTGCTCATTCTTGTTCCTCTATTTGGGACTTTTCTTAGATTGAAGGCTCAATTTATTTCATCAAGTTTATTTCTTGTACTTGGGTACCTGATCAGGCCTTGTTGTCGGGACCCGTCTTTCCTTTTTTCTGCAGTAGTCTTTAGCCATTTTGCTTCTCCCTAAGTTACACTTAAGGGGGGGTGTTAGAGTAGTCATAGTATAGCTAATAATTAAATCATTTAATTATTAGTCTATTTATTCTCTATGCTTAAGTTATACTTAGGCAGCTTATAATTCTTTAGGGTTTTCCTCTTTAGGGTTTCGGCATCCTTTTATAAGGACTCACCGCTTTACTTTTCATGAAGGAGAAGAAGATTGTATTTTGTAATTCAGTTGTTGATAATATAGAAGTTTTATTCTATCAACATGGATTTCATGTCTCTGGCTTTTTGGCCTCCATAGCCATTCTTCTCTTCTGTCTTTACTTCTTTCTTGTGACATTCATGCATGCAGGTGTTCTTGGGTGGATTTGTTTTTCTCAAATCTAACATAAAACCTCACCCTACTCTATCTATTCTTTGTTCTGGGTCTGACAAATCCAAAGTATTATAAAAGTATCAATAAAGTTTCCTTGCAAATATTTTTAGTTGTATCTGGTCGGAACTGAGAAGTGAAAAAAAAGGTATATAGAATCTTAGAACCAAGAAAAAGATGTACAAATGAATCTACTAAGAGATAACAAATAAGGATATTCTATTTGAAGATCCCTGGCAGTAGGCCTAAGCTTTTTATCTTATGTATGTATTTTTCAAGTTTTATTGTATATCAGTAAGATATATTATGTATCACCTGTCTTTCATTTAGCAATTTACCACAAGTTGCACCAGGGGAACGAACACCATTACATCACACAACTGTTGCCCAAGACATCGTATGACCTTCCTGCTCAGTGTGTGGCCAACCTCCATACGACCTCCCTATTAGCGTGCGGCCTGCCTCCGTACAAACGTCCCTGTCAGTGTGTGGCCTGTCCACCGTACGGCCTTCCTGTTCAGCTGCATGTCCATTGTACATCCTTCCTACCGTATGACCTTCATGTTCAATGAACGACCTTCCTGTTTAGTATACAGCCTACCCATCATACGACATTTCTATTCAGTGTATGACCTGTCCATCGTAGGTCCAACTGTATCCACTGTACAACATACCACTGTCCAAACTTCTTGATCACTATACAGACTGTTATATCTACCATACATCTTGTTTCTTCACCGTACGGTCCATACCAGAGTCAGATAACTAACACGGGGTGCTTGTTTCTAGTTGCATTATGGTTGGGAACATTACAATAAGCCAACTCACACTTTTATTTTGAGACTTTTTATCATATTTATGTGAATATTTGATTCTTTGTTTTTCTTTTTCCTTACATAATCAATTCAAGCCATATCTTCTCTTGACATCCCTAATCATCATTCTACTTTCTAGTTCTTTTTCAAATCTAGTATCTTTTTGCACACAAGCTTAACTTTCCTTTATATGATATGAAGAATTAAATCTTGGAATCTTAAAATATCCATTTTCACCACCAAGAAATTCCTTATCATCAACAATGTTATAGTATTAAGAGTAAATGACCCACAATCATTTGGAGTATGCATCAGTTGGGAGGAGGATACTTGTCAACCCTGTAAATGGCAAAGGCAAGAAATGCAACAAATATTACACAACCAAAGTCCAAAATAATTGATTTTTCTACCTTTTTTTGCACCCTCTATAAGTTATTTACCTTTGATTGAACTAACTATATATTGATAGAAAACACCAACAATCATAATGAGATATAATAAAAAGAAGTAAAAATTCTAATACATGTGAAATGCATAGACGATTGTAATAGTGTTATATAATGATTGTGCTAAAAAAATAATTTCTTACAATTTTTAAACGTTATACATAAGACATGAGCCATACATATAATTTGCATATTTTCTTTTCATATAATTGGCACATTTTTGTTTCAAAAAACTTAGAAAAAGTGATCATGAAAGAGAGATATCTATCAAATTCCAAGCTTAAAATTTTAAACCTAATCTGCACTACAAAACTTTATGGAACCACCCACTTTAAAATAGTGCCAAAAAATCTCAACATCAACAACCAATAAAAAAGGGGTTGTGATGTAGTTATAGGCACTACCTATAGGAAAAGGAGAGATTAATCAATAAAAGAAGATAAAGTGGAACAACTTAGCCTCACAAAATTCTTCTTCATGTTGGGTAGGTTGTAATAAATTTGCATAATCACTAGATGAATCTGAGATACGATTTTTAATCTGATTGTCTAATACATGCGCAGAGCAATTTGGAGTGATCTGGAAAGGTAATGACAAAAGGGCAGTTATGAAAGCAAAATCTTTGATGAATTTGCTTGCAACAAAAATAGTCAAACCACCGACGAGTCCATGCCAAAACCATCTTGCACAAAATAGGACAACATGATTTTCTATAGAACATGGCAAGCCGCAAAATAATACACCATGGTACTCAAGGATGTTGAAGCATTTAGATTGTGACAGGGCCCTGCTTTAAGAACAAATACTTGCACAAGAACACCTTGGCCAAGCTTCAGGGCATGATAACAATGGCATTGGATAAAAATGCAATGTTTAAGACACTTAAAGCTACCATTCTTAAGACATGGAAAGGACAACATTTAAGTTTCATTTCTCTCTTTGATTGACGACTACAAATAAGTCTTATAGAGCACCACATGCCAAACATGTGAAGTAGATAATCCAACTCTCAGATCGCAAGGACTAAGAGAAATGGTGTAAGGAGCACATTGCAAAATTATCAAACCATCATGCACAATGAAAAAATCAATTCAACTTTTGCATGTGTGGATTTCATAAATGTCAGAGGCCTGCATCATAAAATGTAATTTTAATACACCATGTTTGCCAAACTTTAAAAAACTATTAGATAACATAAAATGAAAATGAATCATTACATACTTGTATATAGGGTGGAGAGTTGACAGAATCCTGCCATGGAACAGAGAAAAAAGTGGCAATAGATTGCATGATCAGTATAGAAATAGAGGTATTAACAATGAAAATTGTAGCATTCTTTAAAATGTGTACAATTTGGACACATCCTTGGGATATGTGGTTCACAAATGGGGTGTGGTGATATGGATCATCTTGGTAAAGTTTTTGTACTTAATTTATCAAATATAAATTTTCATATTTTATTTTGACTACTATATACAAAATCTGGAAAAAAAAACTGTCCCGTCTCAAATCTATCCTCAAAACTCAAAACAACATTATCAGAAAACATAACTTTGAGAGACCATCATCTGTGGTAGACTTGCAAAGCCCTGAGCTGAGCCAGCAGTAGCAAGTTTTTCTGCCTTGACTCGACTCAGTCAAGGCACAATTTTTTAAAGAGACCTGCAGAGCCTTCTACATTTGTGTGTTCTAAATCAATCAATCTCAGGATCACCTTGTTCCAAAAAGTGATAACATTATTAAATATCTTAAAAACTAAAACTTAAAACACTCCCCTTCATTTTCAGCACCCATTTGTTTAGCAGTGGCTTCTTTAAACCTTCAATAATTATTAATTTGTTTAATTTATGAATGATCTAAAATCTAGTGAATCATCAACAGTTTCTTCAGTTGAGGTAGGTGTAACACAGCAACCAGTCCATTGACATTCAAAAGTTTGCAGCTTGTTCCAGAATGTTGAGAGAATTTGCAGTTTTGATCCATATGTCATTGATGTTATTGATTATTCAAGATTGGAAACAATAAAAATCCATTTTATCTTGAATTACAAGTTTTAAATTTGAAGCCAGATCCTGAAATGGACCTAGCGAGTGTCGGTTCCAAACTCTGCTTAAAACCAATTACTAACAAACTTCCAACAAAATGTTTTCTGAATGATTAACTAACTTTCAAGAAAATGTTTTCTGATTTTGTCCGATTGTTGATGAACTTTCACTGTAAATTGAAAAGCCTAATGTTCTGGTTTACCAATTTCATGTATTTTTCTAAAGACTTTATGGCACCTTATTAAAGACTGACTCCTGTGTTCTAAACAGTACCACATCAAAACTATAATTTCAACTACTGCAAACATTTGTGGGCTGGAAAACTTCTTTACTGAACATTCTGTATAGTTGGGTTTCCACTCCTTGCTCTAGTATGAATCAATTTTAAACATATTGATGTGATTAATGAGATGACTTTCAGAAGTAACAAAAATTCCCATCTATTGATATTCACCTATTACATCACACTTAATGGCTATAGCGATAGCAATCAGCTCACATGAAAAAATTAACAACTACAATGCCTACCTTTCTTGAAGAGCAACTATAAATAAAACGCAGGGCTGAGGATATATCGTCATAGCTCCTGTTTTGAATGTAGGATGCTCACATCCATTGCCTGGACAAGGAGGGCTTGCCTTCATTTTTCCAAAGAATATTTTGTTGTGATTTTTGAGTTCTGACCCTCACTTTTGTAGGGCCCACTTGTCGTTGCACCAAAAACCATGACTGTTAGTGAACATGGAACACCACATAATTAACCACCTGTGGGCAGGGGAGCGCATCGCATCACCCAACAATCTCCCCCTCGACGTGCATACCAGGTGCTTACGCGGGTCGGGAAGGCACCGGGGAGATTTGAACCCATGACCAAGCCAAAACCAGGCTCTGATACCAATTGCAGAGCCCACTTGCCGTTGCACCAAAAGCCATGACTGTTAGTGAACATGGAACACCACATAATTAACCACCTGTGGGTAGGGGAGCGCGTCGCATCACCCAACAACTTTGCCATCCAAAATCTTGTATTTTCTGAACTCTTTGTGCGACTGGAGGCATTAGAGAGGGTGCTTTCATAAATTGCACACAGTGTTTTAGACTCAGGATGCCCTTTTAATATCTTTAAAAACCTTGCCTCTGACATCCACAATAACGTCATTAGGGAGAGGTCGAGGTCATTGATGGATTTCATTTTCTGCCAAACCATAAACATGGGCCTCACAGTCTTCTCCAAACTGGGTTTTAATATATTAGGGTGCTTCGCTACATAATTAGCTGAAAGCTCCATGTTATTAACTAGAAAGTTCATCTTTTCCCTAACATTTTACTTGGACAAACAAAAGAATAGAGAGGAAGCTCCAAGTAGTTTCCATACTTTTTCAGCCGAGCACAAAATAGATGCTGATCTTCAGTCCAGACATTCAGTTTGTAGAGATGAAGTACAGAGATAGGTCAATGAGCTCCAAGTTAAGCTCTTACCGACACTTACACTCCTGCAACAAAATATGACACAGGCAAATATTCTAATTGTCACCCCTGAAATGTCTGTCCTAGAAATCATTTATGATATGCACACAAGACTAGAGCTGCAACACATGGAACTAGAGCAGTTGAAAGAAAAATGAGAGAAACTAATGGAAGATATCAAAATTACCCATTCTAACGTATTTGACACATTGTAAGTTACACATTTTTGTCACAATTTTGGCATATTATAAGTTGTACATTTTTGTCATCAGTATCAAAGAAAGGGGGAATTTGATATGTACATCACCTCAGTTAAAAAGAGAAAATTATATGTATAGTAAACAAAAGGGGGAAATAATCTACATAAATAATTCAGACAATATACATGTACATATTCATACACTGTATCGATGCACACAGTAAGGGGGAGTCATATTATGACAAGAATATAAACATGGTGTAATAATTTTAGTATTATGCACATATCAGTTTTTGATATTAATGTCAAAGGGGGAGATTGAAGGCATTATATTTTTCCATTGGTATGCTTAGAGAAAAACATGATCTACACCATTGGTTTACTCTACACTGACAGACAGGGCACAACACTATCCAACGCCAAGGTTACCCAACAAACACTATTAAATGTTACCCGATGACGAAAAGGTAAAAGATACCCGACGAGTAACAACGGTGCTAACCGATAGTACAACAAAGAGAGGCTACCGATAGATACAGGGAACTCGATGAACAGTCTAGTCAAGGAACGCTGACAGACTGCAAGTTCAAACTGACGACCAAGAACCAACAGTCAGTTTCATTCTGCAAAAAGTGGATCTAAATTTCCACATCAAATAAATCACTGAAGTTGTATTTATAACTTCTTGATTTTCTTTAAATCCATTATGTGCGGAGGAAGCAATGTAATTGTTATCATTTTAATTAGTTTTACTGTTTTAAAACATGCAAACTAAAGATCAAGGTCAAGTTGTAAACCTTGGATCTGAGAGTTAACATTGTAAAATGTGAATTCCAAGATAGGTCAAATACTTGTATAAATAGGTGCTCAATCCATTGAGAATAGTTGTTGTTCAATGAAGATAGTAGCCACGAAGAGAAACTAAAGACCAGACAGAGAATTCATACAGAAGAACACAAACAGAATCTAATCAGTTTTCAAGAACAGAACAAAGGCTACCGACAAGCAGAGAAAAGGTATTCATCAATCACTTAAGGTGATATTATTATGAAAAAAGATTTAATAGATCTGGAAATCAACAATAGTATATTGCATACAGTTAGGTCAACATTTGTACTCATTCTAAAAAGTGTAGTACACTAATGAAATCCTTTCAAGAAAGGTGGGCTTAACCGTCCTATTGTAAATCTCATAACTGAGTGCACACTTAAATTAGTGTTGCTAAAGCTCTTAACATAGTAGATCTTAAAAGGTCTCAACCTTAATACTCTTAACAGGGTAGATCATCAGAAGTGATCAAATTGTAAGCCTTAATCGGCTCCCTTCCATTCTGCAGATAATGAAGTTTTGTGGGTGCCATCCCCACCGCAGTTTTTACTTCCTAACATGAGTTTTCTGCGATACCATATCTTGTGTTATGTGTTTGTCAATTTCATGAATGTTTCTATGAATGATTAAAAACTATTAAAGATTGTGAACAAACAATAGATACATAAGAAAGAATAATAGTAATGGTTGGTAAATCAGAATTGAATGATTATTAATGATGAATTATGTAAGGTGCTAAAAGTTTTAGAGGTACTAATTCACCCCTCCCCTCTCAGTACTACTTTCCATTAATTCCAATAGCTTGGAGTTGAACACAGTTTTGGAGTTAAGGCTTGTAAAAATGACCAAGTCCAGAAAGCAGTTTATAGGGTACAGGAGTACAATTTTGGGCAACGAAGACTGTATATGATGAATGAATACATGCGAGATTAGAGGAAGCTATTTTGGGTTATGCTAGACCTTCAATTAAGGTCGCTTGAGTTTTGGAGTTCAAAGATGAAAGATATAGATGTTTGAAGACATGCGAAGACAGTGATACAATGAGACAGAGCAGTTGAATGGTCGTGATGATTGAGAGAGTGTAACGTGGAATCCAAACATGCTATGTTGGATTTGGATTGTGTATTACCTATATTTTGGTAGTGTATGATCGTCGACTTTGTATTTACTTTTTGTATAAGTGTTGGTTCCATTTTTGTGATGTATTTGGGAGTCGACTGGGTATGTAATAATGTATATATATGAAGATCTTTTGAGAAGCAAAGTATGGTATGTATGTGAATGAATGAATGGATGCATTGTGATGTCAAAATAAAATAGATGGTGATGCGAGCTACCACTAGAACTACTTAAGCATAAAAGATGCTTGTTTGTGTTCATTTTGATAAAACGTTATAACAAAGACATTTTTTTTATTGTATGAGCAATGAGCTCAGTGTATACCTTTAACAAGGAAATATACTAATGTAATATTCAGCTCCTAGCAGGGCTAGGTCTCCTAATAGGGACATAATACTTTTAGTGCATATTTGTGGGTACCATCCCCACCGCGGTTTTCCCTTGGCCAGGGTTTCCTCGAGAACAAATTCATGGTATTATAAGTTGTGTGTTTTGTGTTTATGTTCTTTTCATTTCAACAATTATCTAGTTAAGTTAGAATTTGATAAGTTTAAGTTTTACGTGTTGTAATATTGATTCACCCCCCCCCCTCCCGCCCTCTCGATATTACTTAATCCTAACAAAATCTTCTTAAAAACCAACCAAATCATAAGAGAATCCATCCTTACCTACATAATCACTTTCTCCATACTCTGGCCCCCTGAACAAGCTAAAGCCAGACAAAAAGATTTATACTGTGAAAATTTTAGAAAAATGATTCAAAAAATAATCATAGTAAGGTAATGTAAGCTTGCTTAGTTTCTTCTGCAGATTAGGATATTGTGCCTTTCCACTAGTGCGAGGCAAATGCTTGAGTCTGACATCTATATATTCCTTGAAAGTGATGGTTTCTTGAAAATATTCTCCTCCATTCCCTCATTTTAGTTAAAATTGTTCCTATAACTCTATAATTTGAGGTTCGTTCTCTAGTTTTCCTACAAACCTAGGTGGAAAGGTGGTATAACTAGTCTTGAGCTCACTATTTTCGCTAGCCGAGCTGCATGTCCAAAGTTATCATCCACATTTCCTCCTCTATTTCCACCATTTTTTCCATGATTTCCCCCATTGTTCCCTCTATTATTTTCTCCATTATTTTTTCCACTATTAACATCTATACCCATCATTCTAGCCATCATCTACATCATTAATTCCAACCGTTGATTTGCTCTTGGGATCTTTGTTCAACTTGTCACTACCTCTATGCCAAAGTATCCAATAAATTGAGAAATTTTTCCCCTTTTGGATCTCTTCTCTCGCCCATATTTCATGTGTCTTGTTTGCCTATATAACATGTGTTCTCTTCACTTATAACACAATTTTCTTCCAGGATCACTTGTCCTTTAGACCTTGTATTTAATAATGCTTTATTTCTTTGTGTATTATAATGGTGAGTCAATGGTTGGATACTCCAATCAATCATATCACTATCCACTCATTTTGTACCCACTAGGATGGCAAGATACACTACTCTGCTACCACTGTAATGGTATGCTTGGTTGTGTCACTTTTTTTTTATATTTTGCAGTCATTAGAAAGATATAAACTCAATCGAAAAAGAGAACTATAATGTGATTATAAGAACAAATAAGAAAATTCAAACTTAGGCTTCAAACTGAGATTGCAATGTCATTAATTCTTGTTACCAATTTTTGGTACCAAGATCAATCAGGTTTTCAAGCCTAAAACCTTGCTCAAATTTGCAAAAAACCCTGAAAGCCCTTAGTCTGCCAATGTTAAACGATGAAAATAAGCCTTTAGTCATGGCGCTTCTTTTTCGCAGTTACTTTTTCCTTTCACTTAAGGCATGTGTTTTAAATGAAATCGCCTTGTCGCGATATCCTGAGCGAATATTCCATATGCCTCCCCGACTTTGCGTTTCCTTTATGTCGCGAGGTCTCGAAATGGTTCGGCATATTCCCTCAGTGTTCTGAGACTTAGCAAATTCTTCATGTCGGGTAGTCGCGGGATAATCATGTTATAAGCCTTTATACAGATGGGACCCACTGCTTAGTCGGGTGATCACGGCAGATTCTTAACAGTTATGAAAGTGTTCTCAGACTTTGCGATTACTTCTTGTCGCGTTATCGCCAGATCAATCAAAGTTGAAAGTAAAGTCAGGCCTTCAATCACGTAGTCTTGAAATGGAGCAGTGGTTAAGAGATTATTTCCGAGACTTCGTGACTAACTGTCTGTGGTTTGCAGTAACGCTCAGTCGGGATGTCGCCAGGACAGGATAATGTTTCAGTTTTTCAAATATGAAGCAAATGAACAAATGATTGGATAACATGTGTCACAAGGCAGATGGATGTTAAAAGATTGTCGGGTGGTCGCCAGAAGGAGAAAGTGGATTCAACAACTTAGAGACTAGGATGCTTTCCCTTCAGTCGCGGTGTCTGAGAAGATTTAAGGGTAGGCTCACACATCTGGCGATTAAGCGACAACCGTCAGATGAAGGAATAAGAAGATCCAACGGTGGTCGCGGAGTCTGAGAAGAAAGGTGCCCTAAGGAAAAAGTCCTCCCAACTTGGCGATAAAGGTATGTTGCGTAGTCGTCAAAAGCGGAAAAGGGGCACATAAGACCTGTTACGGTAAAGTCCAAAGCTCAGGACTCATATCTCCCGACTGGGCGACTAGGCATTGTCGCGTAGTCTTGAAATAGAAGTTAAACATTTGACGACTGGGAGATCACCATAAAGGCTAAGCAAGACAGTTAGTCGCAAGGTCTGGGAATGAATGATGAGTTAATGTTAACTCTGTGCGACCATGACTTCAGTTATGTCGCATGATCGCCAGATCGTGACTCAGGTTAGCCAAGGGTAAGAGAACACATTGTCGCCAAGTCTTGAGATGGAACCATGGTTAGTGACAGAGGCCCGCGACAAAGAGGCTTAATGTAGTCGCTCAGTCACTGGGACTCAGGTGATTTCAGAAAATGAGCTGGCGAGTGTGCGATGAGCTAAGAAGGGGAAGATATCGCTCAGTCGCTAGTTAGTAAAGAGAAAGGGAGATCTACTCGCAAGTGAGCGACTAAGGAAAAAAGAGACAGCGTCGCTCACTCGCGCAGAGGACAAAATCAGAGCATAGAAGCTGAGCGAGTAGGCGACAGGCAGGAAATGAGGAAAGAAGGTGCTACTTGCTGATTGCTGCTGTTTTCTGGGTAAAATTTGTATAAGTCTGCGATTTTCATAGAATTTAAAATATAAACAAGGGGGAAGGATTCAATTTTTTTGAGACAGAAAGATTAGATATTTTCTCAGACGCTGGAAATCAGATATTTTACAGATGAAAAATTAGTTTTGAAAGGTCAGAAGATGCATTTTTGGGGCTGCAAAAAAGTTATTGCATTTCAGAGACTTTTGTGACTCTTCTATATGGATAAGACTGCTTCTATGATGGGAGTATTTATGTTGATATTTTTTTGGGATGACTGGAAGGGCTAAACAGTGGCTGGACAGGCCAAATCTGATCCAGAAGTTATTGCTTTCAGAATGCAGTTGGCTTGGAAAATGCATAAATATGAGTTGAAGACTCATTGTTACCAGTTCTTCTTCCCTTTGGCTTGCTGTTTTTGTAACTTTTTCTGAGTTCTTGACAGAAGCAAAGAGATTTTGTAACCCATTTCAGAGAAATATACAAATTTGTAACACCTTTGATTGTGAAATAGCTTATACCTTCCCTTATTAGTCTGTTATTGTGTACTTAGTGATTGGTACAAATTCTGTGATGTTCTTTGTCCTTAATTTGTATCACATATCAGTGCCTTTATGCAGAATTTCATGCTTATT
>MU226219.1:464595-487237 GCA_018584345.1 Thuja plicata
AATATAACATGCATTAGTTAATGGATTTAATGGAATAATGATATAATGATGTAAATATGAATATTAAATATGATGAATAATAGGAATGTTATGATGGGAGATATGATTATTAAATAATGGATAGGATTATTAAATGGATCCACCTAAAAAATTAAGAATGATAAGAGGACAATTTTACTTCTCTACATTTCTCCCCTCTTTGAGACAATGCAACAAAGAAAAATGTGTACCTGCAAAAAATTTGTGATTTTTATTTATGCCCTGGTTTGACCAGGTATGGACGATAGGTATGCCCTCTTGAGAGATTGTTCAAGATATTTGAAGGAAAATATCTCGATAGATCATAGGGAGGATTTGATTTGATGTTGCATGATTGATTAAGCTACAAAAAAATGATAAGATACCGCACTTAGAAAATGATAAGCTAGACACCGTATAAATGTAACCGACCAATTAATGAAAATGATCAAGATAACCAGATGGAATGAATTGATTAGGCTATTTGATGTCGATTGAGTTGATAAGGCTAGTTGATGCTGGTGTGAGATAAGTTGATGCAGGATTGATTGATTGCAAGAAGATGAGATCATGGCAAAAAGATTAATTGCAATAAGATAAACCAATATTGAGGATGATTGCAAGGTAATGCCCCAGTATTGGTGTTGGTTGATGAGTTGATTAAGCTAAATGAGATTGATGCTAGCATAAGACAAGTTGATATAATTATTGATTGATTGATCGAGGGGTGATGAGATTATAAGAAGCAATTTGATTGATTTAAAATTTGATTCAAGAGATGTATATCAAATGGATAAAGTGATTGAATGATCTCATTTTGACAAGGAGAAGAATGAAGATGTGAAGATGATGGAAGAGATTATTGATGAAAAAGGAGATGAAAAGAGATACATGTGATGAAAGAGGAAATATATGTGATGAGAATTCTTTTTCTTTTTAAGCACTAATATCATCACCGATCTTATTATAGCAAATGGATGACCTCATTTGGATATGATTTAGATCTAAATAATTAGCATACCAATTGTGTATATGAAAACACATTAGATAATCAAGGAATGCCCTAGTTCACATGAGACCCATACATCCTTGATGATGTTAGAAAATAATTTCCTAAGACGAGTCATCATATTACTAAGGAATAATCCACAAGCAACAAACAAGTAAACATGCTCCATCCTTGCCCTTCTAGTCAAAGATAACCCAGAGATAAAATATCTAGTCAAAGACATCCCAAAAAAGCTAAAAGGCATGCCACCAAAGATAAAATCAAAAGAATGAAAGACATTAAACAAATAGCCATCCTACTTCATGCATAAGAAACTCTTGTCACAATTCATGTGTATAGTCTAAGAAGTTGATAACATGATCAAGATGCTTGATTTTGGAAAGGGTTTATTTTGATAAACCATGATAGTGTTTGATGGAGACATGAGATCGAAGGTTAATGATCGCATGATTACAAGCTAGTTGGGGAAGTTGTTGATTTATTTGATTTTGTTAAGTGCATCACTGTGATGGTGTTCATATTTTTCAATCTTTTAACTTTTATAATTTTTATAGATTTTTATAGATTTTATGATTTTTTTAAATATTTTTAGATTTTTTTTCGAGGACTTATTCAGATTTTTATGATTTTTTCAAGACTTTTTAAGATTTTTCTTATTTTTAACGACTATTTAACCACTAACTATCATGAAAGATTGTATTTATTTTTCCCCTAATGCCTAGCAAGATCTAATTTGTTATGAGGGAAATGAGTGAAATGATGGGTGAAAAATAGATAAGCAAATGATAGAGAAAGCGTGTGTGATTTTCAAGGACTATCTCATAAAGATTACCCAAGGTAAGGGATTAGATATGCCAATGTAAATCAATGAAAAAGTGCATTAATGTAAGGTGATGACATGGCATGAAGGGCATGTGGTACAAATAAATGGACATGTCAAGAGGTTTTTGGAAAAACATTTTTGCATTTTACATCCTTAGTTTTGATCAAGACCAAGGGGTTAATTTAGATAGAATATATTATGTTCTACTTGATGCCCTTCTTCAATTAGAGTCGGGACTCTATTCTACTTGAAGCCCTTATTCACCCTCCATATCATCTAAAGAATATTCACTTCCAAGACCGTCTGAATTCTCATCATATTTATACTTGTAAACCCATTCTTCCTCCGTGTTGATGTTATTTTCAATTGGCTTGCCTAAAACATCAGTAATTCCAAGGATAATTTTGTTAAATCTAAAACTTCTTTGCATAGTGCTCGTATTTCCTTGAATTCCCATTCCCACCCGGTTAACACAAGAAATATCCTTGTAGCGCCTCCATAGCTTCTTCTTCATTATCGAGCTAAAAAATCTAGCATTCTTCCCCTAACTTTCATCATCATTACATAATCCATGGGAAAGGGGATTGTTAAATTTTCATCAATGTTGATTATTACATTGTGAAGACCATGCATTTACTTCTTTCCAAATTATCTATTACAAATTTCTTCCGCTATAGCCTTAACTTCCCTTGCCACTAGAATTGATGCCAAAAACCAAAGCATATATTTGAGTCTACCCTATGCCGATTGATTGAGTGAATACAATTAAAACCCAAAATTATTCTAATTGCATGAACAATTAAATGATGTTTATACTTTGATACCTCTTTAATTCTAAATTATGTGATGGATCCATCAAATATTGTATGCCTATTAGGGGATGATATCTTGATGGAAATATCCATATTCAAATTCTACCCTTCATTGGTGGATGAGAAATGTCAAAAAAATAGTTTTTTGAGCCAACATAGAAGAAAACACCTTCAATAATACCACCTAGAGATGAAAGAGATGACATAAATAAATTGCATTCCTTCTTGAGAGCCCCAATTGTACTTGAAACTTGCCTCATACACTGCCGATAAACAATGATATTAGTGGATTTTAAAGTAGAGCACACATATAAAAATCTAGTTATGATGATGAATAACATCGTCGGCCTTCCATTTTGATATTTTCTTGTCATTAAGATATCCAGCTCACCACCTCAAAAGAGGTCACATTAAATGCATTAGAAGTACATCCACTCTGCCTCCCTATATTATTTATTCTACCAAAATTTTCCCCAAATTAATTGATTGAATTGAGCCCCTATCAATTCTAGAAATACTTCTAAATTTAAATCACTTATATCTTCTTCCCCACTAATGGTTATTACTGCTTGAATCCAAAAATTTAAATGATAATTATATCTTCCTCTTCCCCAATAGATACCATCACCTAAAATTAACCATTTGGATTCAAAATCACCACTTCTACAGGATTAGGTTTTATTGTCCATACTGATTAGATCTCTTATAGACTATTGTGATCCTCCATCCTTCTATTAATATATGTTGTCAACATACTTCATTTGATGATTTTCAACTACCATGCATACTTAGGCTATCGCTCTTGCGATTTGCATCTATGATCATGTGATATAATATAATCCAAGAACAATTTGTTGATATTAATACCAAGACCACTTTTCCATTCACCCAAAAAGCTCCAAATCTCATTAAACATTTCTAATTAACATTTTTCCTTGACATTGTTTTTTATTAAGGTAACAACAGGTTTTGAAGGGACCTCAAAACCCTTAAACAAAGAACCAAAATAAAAGAAACGAAGACCAAAACAACAACATTCTATCAAAGAGGACAAAAGACCAAAAAAGGGCTTAATCCCAAATTACATAGCTTAGTTCATAATATTTAAAAAAACAAACAACAATAAACTTCCAGCAAAAAAATAGCAAAAAATCTCCCAGCAACCAAAACACTCCAGCAAAACAATTCACTTCTCAGTTGCATCCATCTGGTCTTCCATGATCTGGATTTCTTCCATTTGAGATTCCATGTTCTGGATCGAGTCCTGCAGCTTTATGATGTCTTTAATCTGAACCTCAGATTTATTTCTGGTGCTTGATCTGGTACTGGAACCCGGGCCAAAAGTTTGAGTTTCTTGTTTGCCCTCTTCCTCCTACTTTTCTCTTTCATTGTAATTCCCTTCCAGAAGGGTGTGCAGTGCTTTCAGGTTGTCCACAGAATTTTGCATTCCCATTTTGATTATCGTAGTCAGCTTTTTGAGCATCACATTGTTTTTGTTTGCCTTCTCAGTTATATTTTTCAGCATGTTGTCAATAATAGTGCTTAACTTTTCTTCCAGAGTAATATTGTTATTGTTTACCTTATCAAAAACATCTTTCCCTTGTTGGTACATGGACACATCATTAAGCACTTTGTCCACAATCTCCTCCAGCAGAGAGTTTCTATCTTCAAGATCCTTGTATTTGGCCTGAAGCTCCTTCATATCTTCCTGAATCCATTTATCAATGTTATATCCATACTCTGCTTTATTTATTGCCATTTGGAGAAAAGAAATATTAACTGCTCTTAACTTTGAAATCTTTCTCCCTGAGCTCTTCTTCCAGGATCCTCTGGTTCTGATCATTCTTCTCCTCTTTTTCACCAATCAGACTCTCAGGGGGAGAAGAATTGACTTCATAGTAGTCATGCTCTTTTTGGATATCCTCCTCAATGTCATTATAATTATTTTCATTGTGGGCCTTTTTGGTTTCTTCCTCTGCAACGATATCCTCATTATTTTCAGTCTTACCCTTTTCATTTTCATTCTCCTCAAGATTCCCAAAATCCTTGTTAATCTCCAGAAGCTCTTGGTTTTGATTCTCCTTATCTTAATTATTGTTGTGTTGGTCATCAATGTAGGTATCTACCAAATTATCTATCTTCTTAGATATCTCTTCCAGAATAGTATTGTCCGTCTTCTGGGTATCTTCAATTTCCCCTTTCTCGCCCATAGGCTCAGTAGTTATAGGGATATTCATCTTGACCTCTTCTTTGTTGCTCTACTCCCCAACATAGCCCTCATCTTCAGATGACTCCACTTCCTACTCATCTTTTGTTCTCATACCTTCAATGCCATCATAGAATGACAAAGTGATGTTTGCATCAACAAGGCCTTTACGAATTTTTTTGTTTGATGCTTTGCTAGATTTCTTGCCTATAGACATCTCCACACTCTTTCATTTTACATTGTCAATTTTCTTAGGAATCGGGTCAAGAATGTGATTTTTAACATAATACCTAATCAGAAGGATTAGACCCTCATGCAAAATAGGGGAAGACTTAACTCTATGATCTATAATACTCTGATTAAGCGAACTTAATAGATAATAGGGAAAGAAACCCTAATCTCATGCCAAAAATGATTAAAAAGCACAAAGTGGTAGTTATAGACCTTTGAATACCTGTCATCAAGAGTGAAATACTCCATAATCACTCTGGTGACAAAAAGCCCAAATACACTTGATATTTGATAGCATAATATAATCCAAGTCACCTTTGACAAGAATGGCCCACTCCTCATCTATCTTTGGGAATGTTTTATAGGCTTTATTACCCCATTTCTTATCTTTGGAGAACTGCATTCCCTCCGAAGGGAGACCAATGATTTCAGCTAGATGGTCTAATGTTAGGGTAAAGGATTTACCCAGAATGTTCACTTTCCCATTCTCCCAGCCAGCCACAAACGCCTTCGCAACCTCCTTATTGTTTACATGAAGAGATTTGAGATATCTATGCACTTTGCTTGACATTGTTATTAACAATATAATTATTATTATCACATAATAATCATATCATAATAATAATATATAATATAATATAATTATAACTCACAATATTAATGTAATCACAACCTTTAAGAATTTTGACCATAGATATAACAAAATCAACACTCCCTATTAGCTAGGGAGGAATCCTTCTTGATAATAGATAATCGGCCATTGACTTAAGTGATGCAATGCATCACTTGAGACGATCAAATGCCTTCAGGTTTTTCCTCCTGATGTTACCTTGAACACTCCCTCTTAGCTAGGGAGGAAAATACAAAATACAATATGATGACATAAGTTTTGTCGTTAGTATGCAAAGAGAAACAGTATTTTGAACAGTCAGTTACACTACACTGAATTTTTTTAAACCATTTCTTGAGGGACAAGAAACGTTATTATAATTGTTTTAATTAGTCTAACTGATTAAAAACATGCAAACTAGGAGATCAAGGTCAAGTTGTAAAACCTTTGATCATAGAGTTAGTTTTGTAATATGTGAAACTAAAAAGGTCAAATCCATGTTATAAATAGATGTGTAATCATTCATTGATGATGGATGAGAGGATGAATGTAGCCAACGAGAACATATATGGATCAAACTGAGAATTTCAAGAAGCATAGAAGCAAAAGATGAATTTGGTTATCAAGAACCAAGAACCAAGGTTACCAAGAAACAAAGGTATTAATCAATCACATTAGGTGACCCTTTGTACATGTAAAATTTAATGGATCTGTAATCAGCAATTGTAGATTGCATACACTCATGTCAATCAGTATTTTTGTCTACATTCTAACAAGTGTAGCAAATAGAAGAAATCCTTTCAAGAAAGGTGGACTTAACAATCCTATTGTAAATCTCTTAACTGAGTGCACACTAAATAGTGTTGCTAAAGCTCTTAACAGAGTAAAACTTAACCAGTTTCCACATATTACTCCTAATAGGGTAGATCATCAGAAGTGACCAAAATTGTAAGCCTTAACCGACCCCTTCCAATCTGCAGATAGTGAAGTTTTTGTGGGTGTCATCCTCACCATGGTTTTTACCTTCTAACAGGGGTTTTCTAAGTTACAATATCTTGTATTATGTGTTATTACTTTCATGAATGTTTCTATGAATGTCCACATACAATTAAGATTATGAATTGATATCACATGCATAAAGAAAGAACAACAGATATGATCAGTAAAGAAAAGATTTGATTACATAAGGGTAAAGGTTAATTAACTAAAACTTTTAGAGGTACTGATTCATCCATCCCCTCTCAATACACACTTCCCATTATTTCCAACAATTGGTATCAGAGCTAGATCTCTTATTTTAAAAGTTTAAAGACTTAAGAGAAAAGATCATACAATGGAGAAGTACAGGCTTGACAAGAGTATTGAGAATTAGAAGCTAGAGATACAAATCTTCTATGAGCAGTACAAAGCAACAAGAATCAAAATGAGAGAGCTACTGGATGAAAAAAAAGTTATGGCAACTTAGAACAATGAAAAAGACTATCATGAAGAAGAGATACCAGCTTTATTTGAGTCTTCAGGATCTACAACTAGAAAATCATCAGACACATCTGAAGAAAGCATCACAAGCTTAAATGAAATCAATCAACATCTGGTTGGACAAGTAAAATCTTTGCAAATCAGTCAAGAGACACAGATGGTAAGAATGATTGATGTCATGAACAATGCTAGACAAGATGAGCAAGAAAGAACACTAGTTATTGATGACAGGAGGTAGATTACTGAAAAGCTACAAGAGAAAGAGTCAGAAATACAAAGACTTACTGAACATCATCATGAGATCACCAATCAGATTATTCTTATGAGTTAAGAGGCAAACATAATGAATACAAAACTCATTGAAAGAATAGAAGCTATCGGTTAGCTAAGAGGAGAAAATGAAAAGGTGAAACATGAAGTGAGAATTCAGCAACAACATAATGACATGATGAAGAGAGCTGAAGAAAGCACCAGAAGGATGGATGATTTTCTAGATGGACAACGAAGAGTCAACAACAACACCGAACTAGGCTATACTGAGAATGGAGAATCATCATACCAAGCTAATCGAAAGAATGTGTACACAAATCCAAGACCAAGAAGGTTGACATGTAATCACTGTGAAAGGCCAGGCCACACATCAAATGTATGCAGGATCAAAAGGAAAGGTATTCCTAAATCCACACCTTCATTCATAGCAATTTGTTATAAATGTAAAAAGAAAGGACATAAAGCATATGAATGTAAATTTGAGGTGAAACAACCAAACAAGGAAACCTACATGGACAAATATTGCCTTATTTGCAAAATGCATGGGCACACATCTATTGAATGTAGGAAGAAGAAAAAGAAAGCATGGAAGCCTAAAGATCAAGAAACCACTTATCAATCGAATAGAGTCGGTAAATCATATGTTTGGGATTACAATACATGGAAAAATTGTACAACATGTAGCAAATTTGGTCACATAGCTGCAAACTGTATGAGACAATGGACAAGAAAGTGTAGGAGCTAGACTAACCCTGGAATGGCATGTCTACATTGTCATAAAGTTGGTCATCTGAAGAAAGACTGCAGAGATCAAATGATAGAGACCAACACCTTTGCCAATGGAAACACCATTGAAGACATTAGGAAGATGAGAAACAAAATGTGGACGAAAGATACAAACATTGATGAAGCTAGACCGAGCAATGCAATTGGTGACACCTTATCCAAAGGATCTGGTGACATCACCACCCCCACCTAAGCAGAACAAGTAAGTATGGAACTGCATTATACCAAGTTATATTTTGTATCAGTTTCATTACACATAGTTAAATTACCAAATTAATGTGATTAAAGATGCATTATGGTATTACTTGTTATGAGTCTATGAAAACAATCCCGACGGTCAATACATACCGAAATGCATTGGTGTACATACAAAGCTAAGTTTTCTATACTTATCAAGAATCGTCGGTTAACACATAAAAGCTAAGTCGCTAGTATAAACTAAGATCCCTCGGTAATCATGTAAGTTGACAATGTTGTCTTCGCCAAAAACCAAAATTTGTCAGTAAATGTAACAAGTTGACAGCTTTCCTAAAGCATCATGCTCTCACCAAGAATGTTATTGTGCATCACCCGATGACTCTATCTTCACACACCGAGAAGTGGTTGATCATTAATGACTCAACTTAGGGAAAAGTCTATAAATAGATGATGGAAGGGTTTCATTTCTCACCAAGCGACTAGAGCGAAGAGACAAAGAGAAACCTAAGTACGAAGAGACCCGATTGCAGAGTGCATACAACTCGACTCCCTACACTCCAAACAGATTACTAACAGCTACAGAGGTTGAAGTAAGTAACAGAGATAATCGAGAACTCTATTTTCATTTATGGGAAAAAGCCCTAATTTCAAAAATGATGGCAACTTCATCTAGAACCTCCAAGCTCAAGAATGGTAAGAAGAATAAGGTCAATCTAATCAAGAATGGAACCTGTGAAGAACCTCACCATAAGATATGTCCCAAGATTGCTTCACAACATGAAAATGTCGGTGCATTGTCCAGAATATTAGCTAGTGCTTTTCTCGTCGAAGATGTGTGAGCATATATACACTACAAAATAGCTGAAATAGGAGACTTGGAAGTTGAGAAAGCTTTCAAGAAGCTTTGCAATGATGATGGCACTATCAAGGAAGAGAATAAACACATTGAAGTAAAAGGGCTCACAAATTCCCTACTATTCCTGAAGAAATTCAAAACCGAATGGATTCGGTTAGTACTGAGCATGATACATCACTAAAAGATATGGCTAGATGAGCCAAAACCGATAACTAGGGATGTTATACATGTTGTTACTGCTTATCCCATAACCGATAAGGTAAAGGCACTAAAGCACCTGTCTAAAGTTGATATTGACAAGAACACTTGAGCTGCATGGGATGGAAGAGGATTAAATGTATCCACCATCACCGATGATGAACTGAAATTTGGAGCATGTGTCTTAGGATACAAGTTCTTTCAGGCTAGTAGGTTGAACAATATTGCATCCGGAGCAGTGGATACAACATACAAGATTGTCAAGGAGGGACTGCAGTTGGAACTGTCAGAACTTCTGCTAAGACAATTGGATGAGAACATGAAGACAATAAGGACTGCAAAGTCCAACTCATGTAAGTTTGGTTCACTCATCATGTGAATATTTTTCTATTTCCAAGAATCCTTCCCATCCATAGGAAATGTCAAATGGATACTACAAGACCAGTGACCACACAGATTAGTGAGTTCATCAAATCACTAGGAGACAATTTTGAGTCAATAATGAATCAATACTTTGCTGGATTCAAAGAAAAAATGCAAAAGAGAGTAAGGATTCCAGAACAGTTAATAGAAAAGTTCAAGACTGACATTTGTTTTATGGTGGACACTGACTACACCTACATCAAGCCAGTTGTACCAAGGACAGCATGGCTAGATCCACTAGACTATGAGGTGAGCATAGATCAAGCATCAAATTCTATTGAGGCATTAATAAATGAACCATTAGATAAATCACAACCTAAGTTTGGAACTTATGAGGAAGCCAAGGAAAGGATAAAAACTAGCTTAGTTGTAAAGAAGATTGATAGGAAGAAAGACAAGATGGTTAAGAATTTGAAGAAAAGGTTGTCGGTAACAGAAGAAGAAACATAAAAGACAGAAGAAACTGAGGGTCAGTCACCCATCAGTGAAGCTGAGAAGCAGAGTGACTCAGAGTTCACAGATTCAGATTCACTACCTCCACCACTAGCAAAGAAGCCAAGGACTACTACTACAACTAGGACCAGGAGTCAGATAGCAAAGGATGCAAGTCCTTCACCTATCAAGAAAGGTCAAGTGAGGACATATAAAAGAAATCCTCCTACCAGGAAAAATGGTCCAACAAAAAGATGAAAGTTCATCAAAACTAAGGAGGACATAGAGGACACCGAAAAGGATGAATCTGTCCAAACAGAAAAGACTAAGATTCCTAAAACTATTGGTGAGATATGTGAGTCAATTGCAAAAAGAGGTGGCTTAACTGAAACCAAATTCATGGCTGATACTAAAGCCCGAAGATGAGAACAAGATTGATGAGGCACTCATCAAAACAATGATCAAATTCAAATATGTACCCGTACAATTTGATGATAAAATGCCTAAAGAACTCCATGACAGATTGTCTGCCAGATGGACTTATGGATTAAAGAATGAGAAAGAGATAAGGGAAAGATTCCTAGTTTCTCTTATGCCTCCCGAATAAAAAATGGAAGAAATCCATGAGATGATGGAGAAACATGCAAAGGAGTTCTCACCCAAGTTGAGAACTTACAAGGTTCTAGAGGGCAAGCTTATAGAGCTAGAGAAGGTAAGTAACAAAATTTGGAGTAAAATACTCAATAGACCCACTGAGGAAGCAAGCCCCAAGAGAGAATTACCTCTCACAAATGAGCCAATCAATGATGAATCTCAGGCTAAACCTAGCCTAGAGCATATATTTATAAATGATAGATTATGTCACAATAGTAGAACTAGAAAAAGAAGCCAAAAAGGATATGGATATTGTTACTGAAACTTGGCTGGATAACAATATCATTGATATTACCGATGATCTTGCAAATGAGGTAATGAGAGATGAAGATATTACTATTACATCTGATCAGTCCAAGGATCAAGATACATATGTTGATGCTGCACAAGTGAACATACCGGGCCAAATGCCATTATTGATCCAGGCAATCAATATAATCTCACAGAAGGAGAAGACCCCCGAGCCCGATGCAAGCATACTCGAGGATGCAGGGGAAGGAGAAAAGAAAGACACAATCGATGACCAAAATGTCATCGGAGGGGATCAAAATGTTAAAAGTGTAGATCTCACACAAAAAGATGGATATCAAATAGAAAAAGATGCACAAATAAAAATTGTAGATGAAGTGCAAAAAGACAAAGGTGAAGGAGAGAAGAAAATTGAAGATACTCCTAAAGATACCAAAGATGTTGCAGATACACCAAAGATTGATGAGGAGACATTTGCAGACAACCGACAGATAAACCCCAAGCAACAGAAAAAGGTACAAAGCCATAGAAGCCTTCAAGCAGCACATCAGACCAAGTAGAAAAGCTTTCTATGGTCTTGCATACAGGTGCATCACAAAAGAAGAAGAAAACAAAGAAGAATAAGTTAGAGGTCACACTTGATGAGATCATAGAAATACCAAAGTGTGATCCAACTACTTTAGATTTTGAATCACTCCAAGAATATGGAGAAATTTTTCAAAGAAAATATTAAGAAGGAACACTGAGACTCCTTAGTACTGGAAAATACAAGAGATATCTTACAAAAAATAGTTCCTGACATTGATGTTGATTAAACTGCACCTATCTTAGATCAACTTGTCGTTCTCATTGACGTCATCACAACATGGAATGTGGATAGAGAAAAGGCTATTGAAGAACGAGTAGAACAAAAATACCAATACAAACTGATAGAAAAGAACACCCAAGAAGTGGCAGAGAAAAAGGTAATGCTTTCAGAACTAGCAAATGAATTGGATCCGATCATTACTGAAGCAATTTCATTAATACAACAATTGTGCACTTTGGATAAATTCATGAAGGACAATAGTGTAAAGATAGCAAAATTAGACTCAAATCTAAATACCAGTGCACAAGGTCTAACCAAAGATGACAATGCAATGAAATTGCATTATGAGAAGATAATAGAGATCAAAAGGTTAAGGCAAGAACTGTGGGAAGCATAATCACAATTCAAGGAAGAGGTTACAGAGCTACAGGCTCAACTTTTACCGAACCTCACACTTCTGCAACACCACATAAGTTCGGCAAAACAACTAATTGCCACCCCCGAGATGTCTGTAGCAAACAACATCTACGACATGCATACAAGGATTACACTAGAGAAAATGGCTCTTGATCATCTCAAGGAGAAATGGGAGAAGATGATAGAGGATATGAAAACTTCTCAGTCTCATATTTTTGATAAGTTATAGGTATACACCTTTGCCCTTAATATCGAAAAAGGGGGAAAATGATATGTACAATAGAGGAGAATAATATGTACAGTACATATAGCACAAAGGGAAAAGAAAAGGTGAAAAAGAAGCAATAGTATAAAGGCAAGTGTAAAAACACATATACTATACTATACCGACATATGCACAGTGGGAGTCATGAAATGACTAAGTAATATACATGGTGTACATACTATAAACATTTTTAGTACTATGCACATATCAGTTTTTTATACTAATGTCAAAGGGGGAGATTGATGACGTAAGTTTTTCCATTAGTATGCAAAGAGAAAAAGTATTTTGAACTGTCAGTTCCACTAACCGAAAGACAGGTTTCAGTACTTACCGAAAGTGCTAAGTATAGAGAAACCCGACGACACAACTTTACAGTGTAAATTGACAATGCAACCCGAACTTGATAAACTGGAACCCGACAGGAGTAAACTGACAGTGGAACCCGACGAGTAGAATACAGTGCAAACTAAGAGAACAGACAAGAAGGGAACCCGATAGATAGTTCAACAAAGGAACACCAAAAGACAGGAAAACTGGTTTTAGAGAAAACCAAGCATCAGACACCGAAAGTCAGTTATATCCTGAGAAAAGTGGATCTAACTTCCACGTCAAATAAAACACTTGTATTCCATAATTAGAGTTTTGAATTGTTTTAAAACCATTTCTTGAGGGACAAGAAATGCTATTGTAATTGTTTTAATCAGTCTAACTGATTAAAAACATGCAAACTAGGAGATCAAGGTCAAGTTGTAAAACCTTTGATCATAGAGTTAGTTTTGTAATACATGAAACTAAAAAGTTCAAATCTATGTTATAAATAGATGTGTAATCATTCATTGATGATGGATGAGAGGATGAATGTAGCTAACAAGAACATTTATGGATCGGACTGAGAGTTTCAAGAAGCAGAGCAACAAAAGATGAATTTGGTTATCAAGAACCAAGAACCAAGGGTACCGAGCAACATAGGTATTAATCAAGCGCATTAGGTGATACTTTGTATATGTAAACTTTAATGGATCTGTAATTGGCAATTGTAGATTGCATACACTCAGGTCAATGAGTGTTTTTGTCTACATTCTAACAAATGTAGAAAATAGAAGAAATCATTTCAAGAAAGGTGGATTTAACAATCCTATTGTAAATTTCTTAATCGAGTGCACACTAAACAGTGTTGCTAAAGCTCTTAATAGAGTAGACCTTAACCAGTCTCCACATAATACTCCTAAGAGGGTAGATCATCAGAAGTGATCAAAATTGTAAGCCTTAACTGACCCCTTCCAATCTACAGATAGTGAAGTTTTTGTGGGTGTCATCCCCACCGCAGCTTTTACCTTCTAACAGGGGTTTTCTGCGTTACCATATCTTGTGTTATGTGTTATTACTTTCATGAATGTTTCTATGAATGTCCACATACAATTAAGATTATGAATTGATATCACATGCATAAAGAAAGAACATCATATATGATCGGTAAAGCAAAGATTTGATTACAAAAGGTTAAAGGTTAATTAACTAAAAGTTTTAGAGGTACTGATTCACACCTCCACTCTTAGTACACACTTCCCAGTATTTCCAACACAATAGAGTCCACACATAATGTGGAATGATTATTACCTTAAACTAATACAAATATCATTTTTCATGATACTCGTCATAAGGATATCATCTCATGACATTTAGAAGTAATGGTATACAAATATCAATACTTGTGATATTCACCATAAAGATATCATCTCATGATATCAGGAGTAATGGTCTACAAATATCAACACAAAGTGAAAAGAGATATCATCGTAATGTAATAATAGATTATATGGCATGTTCATGGATATCATGTTTGGAGATATCCACCATAATGATATCATCTCATGATATCAGGAGTGATGACCTAGAAATATCAAGTCTCACGATATTTACCAAGTACTTAGAGTAATGACCTACGAATATCAAGTCTCATGGTATTCACCAAGTACTCACGATGTCCATAAGGTATGTGCACAAGTATCACATGTGTGATATCTACCTTAGGGACACTATAATCATGGTTTGTTAACAGATATTAATCCACCATGATATATCTATACAATACAACCTGTAGATATCTATGTGACGATATTTGTCTCTGCGTAGATGTTGATTTACAAGATATGATCTATCATGATCTACTTATATATCAACCATATGATATCCATCATGATAGAAGATCAAGTTATTGTAAGATCATCACCTTGCAATAACTACCAGAAGTACAAGTGATAATCATTTAGAAGTCGCCACTTCTTCATGATGTACACAGGGCCCATAAAGTCATGAAAGTCACACACATGACATTCACCTTGACTCATATTAAGGGGGTGGATCCACCATGGCTCATCCTAGAGGGTGCAAACAAGGATTTTCACCTCAAACATCTCTCTTAAAGAGAAGGAAAATAATTTATCACTTATGCTAAAAACTCCTTTTCAGCTAAGGTTTCATTCTCCAACGTATCAAGCTTCTCTTGGAAGTACACAAAATTCTCTCTAGCAAGAGACTTGGTTATAATATTGGTTGTTTTTTTGCAGTGATAATGTACCTCAACTGAATACTAGAGAAATTATCTTGACATGGTATACTCCCTTTGAATCAAGATCCTTGAATGTCCACTCATGCAGATCCTCTAGTTTCTCCCTATATCATGGAACTATACCATGTTCACATACTCCAATCATGGAAGATATCTTTCTCCAATAGACTCATCATCTCTTCGTCCAAGGTTGCTTCTGATAAAATTTCAGACTCCTAAATTTATTTCCTCCTCTTCGAAGAAACATTTTCAGTCATCAACTAAGTCTTGTGACTGCAAGCATTAAGATCTTTTTCATTTGAATGTAATCTCATATGCTTCTTGATCCATCTTGAAAACATTTCAGAGAGAGATTACAAATATTTCATAGAACTAAACTATCCTGAAGGGAAATACCAATAATAGAAGCATACAAGATTTACTATCTCAATGTCATAATATAACTATAATATTCATGTACATTTATCAAGCATGGTATACTTATCTTTTATTTAATAGATCTTAGGTCTTCATAAGCCATGTTATTGACCATCACTTAAACCATCTCCATTGCCCCGCAAGGTATTAAATTCCATGCAAATGTCATATGTTTGTTTCAAATGTACAAATTGTCACCCCTCATGTAGCGATATCCTTTCAGAGTAATTGTCAAGCGCTTACAGTCACCTATTTTGGAAATGGGGAAACAATAAGTCCACGCACAACAATCCCACAAAAATTATTTATGTGTCCAAGCAGCCAGAACTCTTCAAGTTTCTGCAATCAAAGGCTACTGGCTCAAAACAAATTGCATAGCAAATACCACAATGACCTTGTCCATAAATAATTCACAATCTTCACTTAGCTAATAAAATACTCCTTCAATGAGGGTATTCATTGATGATGAAAGGGAGGCTATGATTAGTGTTCAGTCATGGATTATCTAACACACAACAAACACAACAACTAATAATTGTGCCTGGGCTAACCCAAAATGGAAATGATTTACTGCTCAGAAAAAGTTTGCAGGTCTACTCAATCAATGGTAACCACTTCCAAGATGTCACAACTTATACAGTCATACCTGCATATCTCATAGCATGTCCCAAACTAATCATGAAATAAAAGCAACATAAATTTTCTCCAACTCTCGCCCAATCCTGAATAGACGCAACACTTTGGTGTGTAAACTTCAGCTAATATGACACCACGGAAGAGACACATTAGCAACCTACGACTTTGTCCCATGGAAAATATATACTTTGTCACTCAACAAATATTCTTATTGGCCCCACAATATTTAAATGTCGGAATAGTTTTGTCTTTCAATTTATTAAAGTGCCTTCCAAACAATTATTAAATCGCCAATTTGGCCAACGACAATCATTCCTTTTTAAGCCTGATTATTTCTTCCAATGTATAAATTAATCACCGTAGCCTTTATAATCTTTAATGAGTCATTTTATCAACACATTTAAGTAGGTCTTTGCAATATTGATATCTCAGTCACCTTATGACCTCTAATGAGTTATCACACCCTCAATAAGACACGTTATGATACAACATTATCTTCAGTTGAACTCCTACTGGCACTCCTACAATCATAGCCAATATTCCATCTGATGGGGCATCAATGGATTATCTTGCAACAATCTCTGGTGATGATGTTTTCCTTTGCTCAATGCTCAATTTATGAATTGTAGGAAAATCATCGGCTTCCTTGGTATTTTACGCAGACTCCAATCTTGATTATATCAATGATTCGGTTCCATAATTAACCAATGTCGATATCCAGATTGTAGATGCAAAGAATATGTCAGAGGGTTGCAATATATATCATGCATCTATATACCAGTTCTGAAATGTTTTCAAATGCATCAAAAGTCAATAGACATTAGTCGATATGCCTCATAATATTAATTGCTCCCATATTTGAATAGTCGACTAGTTGTCTTCACTCTACTTAGGAATCTTGAAATGTGCACTTTTGGCTCCAACACAAATCTTTCTTTCCAAAACAATTCTAAAAGAATTATAAAGATAAAGCTTTATTTATCAACACACTATTCTCCAGATTTATATGAAGTCTGCTAATAAAATTGCCTAATTCATTTTACCCCCTTAATGATTATATTCTAGATCCAATATGATATCAATAATACCACCCCACAATGGTACATGTACAACTAAAACTTAAGCTTCCAGATAAACAAGGGGTCTTTGATTGAGGTAAGTTGCACATAATGTTAAAAAACAACGCTAGCACAGAATATAAATTGTTGCTACTATTCACTTTAAAATCAATATGAATGCACAACAAATGTTTACTCAAGAATCTGAAGTCTCTCATATAATGAATGGTTAATCTCAATAACATCAACCAATGCTCAACATATCTATGGCATCCATTGAATGTTGATAATGGTGTGTAATCTCCCCAGTTTTTGAACTTTGCAGCCTCTGTTTAAGACTATGATTCCCGCCACCAAAATATTAATCACTTTATTCATGAGGTATTGTCCACCATATACCAGGAAACTCCATATATAATTTCTCCAATGTAGTTGTATAATTTGATAATACTTGTGTAGTTCGCAGACTAAGATGGACCCACATTTAATCTCTTCTATCAATGTATGTAAGGGCATCCATCTATATGTGCAAGGTGAACAACTCTATTAACATGGAACCTCATATTAAATATATTTCATATATATATTCTTATACACATTTTGCCTTAGATGTGCCTATGCGTGTAGCTTGATTGATTGGTGTTTCCAGATAGTGTGGTAGATTGAACAATCACAATAGATTTATGTTGAAATCCTTTGCGGAAAGGAGTCTTGATTAATTTTGCAGAGGTATAAATTTTATCAACTCTCGATGTGTTTGACTTCCCAAACCAGAATCTTAGTCGCATCACCTAATATCCTCCCATAATATTGCAGTTGGTGGTGACCTCCAATACTGTTGCCATGAATAGGCCCGTCGTGAATCATGAATGCCTTGTATGATCTTTATCACTATATGTTTAACCTTCTTTGTAAAGATCTTCCTCCCAGGTTTTTCTCTGATATCATGTTATTTTTTTAGGCTCGTTTAACCACGGGCATAATCATTTCCCTCCCAACCAAAGATAACATCTATCGTCTCCCTTGAGCATCCTGAAATATATAAATTTGCACATATATTTATTCAATTAATATATTTAATGAGATCACACATCTCATAATATATATACAAGAGTTGCCCTTTCACCAAGGGACACCTCTCTTAATAATATTAAATAATTATATAAATATATCAAATTATAAAATAGTTAAATATAATAATTATATTGTCAATATAATAATTATATAATATAATTATTATTATCACATAATAATCATATCATAATAATAATAATATATAATATAATATAATTATAATATTATTGCATAATAATATAATTATCTTATCTAACAATAATAATATAATCACAACCTTTAAGGATTCTGACCATAGCTATAATAAAATCAACATATGGGACCCCAAAACCCATTACAAGAAGATTTGACTACGGATCTAGAACCCCACAAAGAAGGAACACTACCTCAGGTAAAGAATTTTAAACCAACAGCCAAAAGACAACAACCCAAAAAAATAAAAGATAAACTGAGCATGAGCTGCCCAAAAGACCCAAGCAAAAGGGGCCTAGGCCTTACAAATAATAACTCTGGGTTTTATCATGGATCCCAAAACCATAATAACATTCAGCCTCATAAAATTTCTCATAATAATTTTGACTGAAACTATGGGGTTTTGAAGGGCTCCCCAAACCACACCAAATTTGGGTTTTAACATGGCTCCCAAAACCATAATAACATACAACCTCAAAAAAATGGTCATTAAAGTACCAACTAAAACTGCAGGGTTTAGAAAGGTGCCACAAACCACCAAGGGAGTTAGCTTGGTTCCCGCCACCAACAATGATTTGCCAAAAATGATTAAAATTCATAGAGCCAACAGAGACAATGGTGTTTTGATAGGCTCGCCAAACCATCACCATCAAATAGCAATACTCCCCCTCAATAGAAGAAACCTTCACCTCAGTAGGAATGTTGAAAGAGGAAATAAGATACCAAATGATATTAACCCACAAAGTAGTAGCTCTCAGAAATCCCACCTCAATAGGGGCATGCTCCTCCTGTAAAGGAGTCTCGCAGATGAAGAACCATAAAGTAAGAAAAAGAGCCCACAACAACAAGGAGAACAAATAGAACCAAGCTCGAATCAAGGCCAACAAAGGCCCTAAGATGCACAAAACCCCTAACCAAAAAACACCAAAGAAGAGACCAGGCCCTTGAAAACTATCAGCATCTTTCTCACCACCAAGAAGAAAAGGGACAACACCAATCTGCAGAGATTCGGGAGAGAGAGACACCTCCAGGGGGAACAACACCACACAGGAAATAGGAAGGGCCAACCTAGCAGATAGAACCACATAAGATGAAATAACACAGGATAGTAGCTTTCCCAACATCACTCTGAGGCTACTCTCAGTCATCCTAGAGAAAGCCCAATCTCCATAAAAGATAGATATTACAGAGAAAAGGAAAGAACTAGCCCCAAAACACAAACCTGCCACTAGCCAAACCCAGAGCCACAAAGGCCACAGGATCCAAAGAGAAGACCCCCAAAAAATATTGGTTGGCTGCAGCAACCTCCTTCGAGGCATCTCTCCCCGCGACACCAAATGAGGAGAAGCTAGCAATAGCTTTCCCCCAACGAGAACACCCTTGTCGCACCAAGGTCGAGCAACAAGCATCAAGCAGAAACACAATCTAAAACTGAAGGGCGCAGAGAAAAATGAACACCAAAATATCTAAATAACATGACCTAGACCTCCCAAGGAGGACAATCACAAAGAAGCCCCAATCCATGGGAAACTTGGAAACCAAAAACTCCTCCAAACCTATAGAAACATCCTCCACTCTGCAAGCAAAGAGGGAAGCAATCCTTGTCCCATAATGCAAAGACCAAAGGATAGAGAGAGCATCTGCATCCTCATCATCGCCATCATCATCGTTCTTACCGGGGCCTCCTTTAGAAAAAACCCTAACTCCTCCTCTTGGTCTCGCTCGCTCCATTATGCCTTAATTATTTTGCTTGAAATTATTTCCTTTCCCTATAATGTTGCATATTATGATGAGTCACATACTACTACTTATCAATTATGATTCCCCTTGATCTAAAAGATAAACTTGTTTATAATCCTTACCATCTAGTCCTACATTATCTCATTCAGTTGTTAATAGGTTACCTTCTCTCTAAATGTGATTTATTGTAGCAGTGTCTAATTTATCAATCAATTCCAAAGCTTTAACCAAATAGGAATTCAATCTCCAATTTGGATTGTTTGTTTCTCTGAGTTTATTTATAGTAATGGTCAAATCTCCCTCTATTTCAATATTTTTCAAGTTTAGTTCTAAGCATAAACCTAATCCTTCTAGTAGAGATTTAAATCCTGCCATATTATTGGTGTCAATTTCCAAGGGTTTCACCAATTTTTCAACAATATTACCATTCCATGAGTGCATAAAACATCCTACCCCTATGATCCCTAGATTTCCTCTTGATGTTCCATCAAATTTAAGTTTGAACCATCCTTGTTTTGGAGGTGTTGGTTGTATTTCCTGTTTTGGTGGTTTTCCTGGTTCCTTGTCCTGCTCTCTGAATTCTAATGTTTTCAATTCTGCTATCTCTTGTTCCTTGTGGCCTTACTTCTGTCAAGTTTCAGGTTTTCAAGTCTAAACCTTGCTCAATTTGTAAAAACCCTGAAAACCCTTAGTCTTCCAAGTATTAAATGATGATATTAAACCCTAAGTCATGGCGCTTATGTTTCAACGTTACTTTTTCATTCACTTAAGACATGTGTTTTAATTTAAGTCGTCTCGTCGCGTTACCCTAGCCAAATATTCCAATTGTCTTCCCGACTTGGCATTTTTCTTATGTCGCGTGGTCTCATTCAAGATTAGAATATTCCTTTGGCCTTCTGAGACTCGGCGATTCCTTTCATGTCGGGTAGTCGCAGGATAACCATCTTATAAGATTTTATGCAGAAGGGACCCATTCCTTAGTCGGGTGATCGCGGGAGATTTTTAACTATTACGAAAATGTCTTCAGACTTCACGATTACCTTTTGTCTCTTTATCGCCAAATGAGTCAAAGTTAATAGTTAAGCGAAGCCTTCAGTCACGTGGTCTTGAAAGAAAACAGCGGTTAAGAAATACTAGCTGAGACTACGCGACTAACCGTTTGTGGTTTGCAGTAATGCTTAGTCGGCTTGTCGCCAGAAAAGAATGATGACTCGGTCTCCAGTATGCAGTAAGTGAACCAATGATCGAGTGACATGTGTCATAAGGTGGGTGGATGTTAAAAGGGTTATCGCGTGGTCGCCAGAAGGAGGAAATGGATTCAGCGACAGCAAGACTAAGTACTTTCCCTTCAGTCGCGGTGTCTGAGAAAGATTTAAGGGTAGGCATGAACATATGGCGATTAAGCAATGGTCATAGGGTAAAAGGATCAGAGGATCTGACGGTGGTCGCGAAGTCTGAGAAGAAAAGTGCCCCAAGGGAAAAGACCTCCCGACTTGGCGATTAAGGTATGTCGCGCAGTCGTCAGAAGCAAAAAGGGGGCGGTTATAACTTGTTAAGGTAAAATCAAATGCTCAGGACTTGATTTCGCGATTGGGTGACTAAGCATTGTCGCATAGTCTTGAAATAGAATAAAAGCATTTGGCGACAGGGAGATAACTGAGAAGGTTAAGGGTAACGGTTACTCACAAGGTCTCAGAATGAATGATGAGTTACTGTTAACTCTGCGCGACTATGATTTCAATTGGGTCGCATGATCGCCAGATTGTAACTTGGGTCAGCCAAAGGTAAGAAACTGCATTGTCGCCAAGTCTTGAGATGGAACCATGGTTAATGACAGAGGCCCGCGACAAAGAGACTTAATGCAGTCGCGTAGTCGCCTGATCTCAAAATCTAAAAGCGGCGGCAGTTTTGTGATATGACAGTATGAACCGCTCGGCAACCAATCACAGACTCACATTTTGATCACTGTGCAAAAAGAGTAGCTGAGATGTGTCTGATGCTGAATGTGGACCTCTTGATTCAACACAAACGCAACATAGTCCTTACACAATCAATGAATTCGCAAAGACAAACATGAATTGTTTTCTCTACGAAGGTGATTGAAGCGACTTGTTGCCTCCTAATTAGGTGTGATTGCTGCAGTTTACCCTCAGAACGAGAGCCAACAACCTGACCATCTCTAATACGGAGGATTTTATAGTGCAAGTAAATG
>MU226219.1:487337-517961 GCA_018584345.1 Thuja plicata
CCACTTGAGAGAGAGAGGGGGAGAGAGAGAGAGAGAGAGAGAGAGAGAGAGAGAGAGAGGTGATTACTATTTCAATAAGAGTCTATTTTATTGTGAAGGACACAAAAGAAAGTGTTGCCAAAAGATGGAATTAAATGGTCCAGCAAAGTGTGTTATGCTAGTCAATCCATCAACAACGACCAGGCCTTAAGGAAAACATTGTATCCATTAAGGGATCCAACAGAATGATCAGGCCTATGGAAAGCATTGTATCCTTGAGGATCAAAGAAAATTGATCAGGCCTAATGAAAGCATTATCTCCTTGGGGATCAAACAAAAGTGATCAGGCCTAAGAAAAGCATTGTGTCCTTAGGGATCAAAGAAATAGAGATCAAGCCTAAGGAAAGCATTATATCCTTAGGAATCAAAGGAGGATATGTTAGAATAATAGGCAGAATAATGCAAATATAAACACGGAAGAGAACACAAAAGACATAGAGATTTAACGTGGTTCACCCAATCCCTGGGCAACGTCCACCAACAACGAATCTAGTATCTTTATTATTATCCAGTAATTACAATCTGAAAAACCTGCAACTCAATACCATCACAGGAAGCTACAAAAAAATCCCTCATACAATGAAATCTCGAAACCCTAAGCCCTTTTCACAAGCATATTTGACCTAACATAATTAGGGCAAAAAATACTCTGACTAATAGAAAATCAATGGTCGACCCTTGACCCCATCAGGGGCTCTGCCCCTTGACCCTGCCTGGGGCGCTGCCCGAGGACCTCAAGCTTGGGGGCCAAATAGATATGTCTGGGGGGAAACCGCGCCGAAAGAAACTGAGTCTGATTAGGCTCCACATACATAACAGGATAAAGACAAGGAAAATACTATCTCCTTAGTCATCCACAAAAGAGATAGTGTGTGCAAAATGTGAAACACATAACAGAGTGTATGCCCCTGTGTTAAATCAATTGCAAACACCTTAACGGGAGAAATGGCTTTAATGGAGTGTACAAGCATCCATAAGAAATGTTTCCACTATGAAAATCCATCAAGAAAGGACAAATTAAGGGAAATAAGCACATGAAAAAAGAGAACACAAAAGGAATCTACCAAATCTGGGATCAGTAGGTCATATGATAACTCATGTATATCAAAAAAAATTATCATCATCCCCCAAAGGTAGTAGAACTACAAGAACGTTGGAAGAAAAGCACATAAGAGTTACGAAGAAGAGTCTTTTTGGGTCGACATCATGGAGACCAAAAAGAATAGGTATCTACCATTTTGCATCATCCCAATCAGACAACGCAAAGACACATTTACGAATAGTGGCACAGACACAACCTAACATGTAACAACATATAGAAGAAGAGAGATACAAATAGAAGAAAGTTTATGACATCGTGATTCCTTTATCACCTTGCACCTATAGAGTAACAATGGATGTTTAAAGGAATCTAAAAAAACATATAACAGGCAACACATCACGAGGGAAGCACATCACAAAAAATAGGCAAACACACAAAATCCACCGCACAAGAGGAGCTAGTAAGGCGTATCACCTACCCCTATCTCGGTCTATAATGTTTAGGGAAGGTGGAAAACTTGCAAGAGGAGAAACATCAAGCACAACATATTGAACAATAGCCAGTTCCAAACAAGGACCATGCTGTAAAGATAGGTCACTATGTTTGTCACTAGGAGTGATAGATAACTGTTGTGAAAGCGTGGCTGGTAAATCATGACCAAGATCAATAGTCACATACATATCATTAGAATCACTAGAATGAATATCATTGTTAGCATAAAGAAAATCATCATCAAGAGTATCTTCTTCATTTAAATTAATTGTAATAGAATCAAAGATACAAATATAATTGTCATGTTTGTTCATTTTGATCTTGGTTAAATTCACTTCCTTTGTTGGCTCAAGCATGGGTTGGTCAAAGGGAAGAAAAACATGAGGATGTGTATGAGGTGAAGCAATGTTTTGAGAAACACGTTGACAGAATCTAGTGTGGCACTTACGATGATGGTCATGAGCATGACATTTTTATTTGGTTTTGCTAGAGGTTTGGTTTGAGTCAAGATCAAATCAACACACACAAATAAATGCAGCAAACAACTGAGAGGTGGGGGTGAATCAGTTGTGACCAAAAACTCAATACCTTTAACCAAATTACCAACTTAATCTCAAATCTGAAAGATAAACATGAATGCAGGAACATAACCCAATAATCAACACATAACACCAAGATTTTTGACGGAGAAATCATGTTAGGGGAAAAACTATGGTGGGGATCAAACACACAAGATGAATGTACTCTTTTAAAGGCACTATACTTTGTTAGGATTATTACAAAGGGGAATGCACATGTATTCAGACACACTACCTAGAGCTCACTACTCAATTACAACAAGGATCTCAATGCAAAGGAAGGCTCACTGCCTTACAACAATCTTTGATCTTAAATCATGAATGACGTACTGTCCAAACTCACGAACTGAAAAAAAACATATCTGATATGCCAAAATAGTTCCAATGAAGTACATTAAATCTCTGCCTCAATTTTAGATTCCACGCATACCTCTTTTCTCAGCATCTCATACTTTTTTCCATACATACACACACATCTTCACAAATTATAAATGATTACATATTTATACACATTACATCAATTTATATCAACTAGGTCGGCCAGGGACCTAATTACAAAATATTAATTCGATTTAGCTCAATACACAATGCAATCCATTAAATGTCGTGGCCAAGACATAAGAATGATCCATAGAAACATTCTTGAGCATGCTCCAGTTCCTTAAATCATGCCATGATCCTTCGCAACATGGTACACCACCAAGTCGGCCAAGAATAATTAAAAAAACACGTTACATGTGGAATCTTGAATTCTGGTCACATAACCTAATGTGATCCACCAACATGAATAGGATACAATCAAGAAACATCAACAAGCAACATGAAATACCATGACATCAACCAGAACAACTCAATCTTATGAATCAAACTCATCTCTACACTGTTCATCGGGAACACTAAAACCTAACCACTGTCATAAAAGAAAATTAGCTTGCCAATATCCAAATCATGAACCACTCAAGTTGAGGACACAAATCCAAGTCCTAAACTCACCACTACGTGAGCAACAAATAATATTTCCAAGTTGATCCACATTGATCCAATAACTGAAACACTCTCTCTGACAGAATAACTGAAACTCTTTGTACCTTTCCAACATCTGATATTGAATATAGTAGTTGTACCACAGAAATCATCTCACTGAACATCTCAAGAACACTGTCTTCAACAATAGGAATATGTTAACATTAATGACGAAACATTAATGCTAGCACATATATGCATAATATAAACAATATCTCAACAATATCCCCCTTTGTCATTGATAAAAATATATGATGTGAAAAGCAAATAAATGCACAAAGAAACAATATCAACAACAATACAAACAATATCTACAATATCTTTCAAAGTCTCTCTAACAAACCTTCTTAATCATAAAATAATATCTCCACAACATACTATTTTTTCACATTAATCTCTCCCCCTTTGACATCAATGACAAAGGAAAATGTATGTACTAAGTCATAAAGGCCAAAAATTTGAACAAACATCTCTCAACCACAAACCACTACTCAATCACTACTCCCCCTAAGGATTAGCCACCAAAAACATCAATCCAGATTAGTGATAATTTTTAAGTACACTAGATTCATGCATCTCTAACTCTGATTAGGAGGGGAAATCATCCCAAGCTTACCTCAGAGATACTCAAAAGTATCTTTTGGCAAGGGCTTCGTGAAAATATCCACAATCTGTTCTTTTGTAGACACATACTCCAATCTGACTTCTTTCTCAATGACCTTGTCTCTCAAGAAATGATATTTAATAGAGATATGCTTTATCTTTGAATGTAACACAAGGTTCTTTGAAATATTGATAGCACGTGAATTGTCACAATGAATAGCAATAGGTTCATCAATAATCACTCTTATATCTTTCAATATTTTCTTCATTCACATCAATTGTGTACAATTAATAGCACCAACAACATATTCATCTTCAACAGTAGATTTTGATCGATATACAATTTAATTTCTTACTTTCCCATGAAACTAATCTCTTACCCAAAAAGAATGCTCCACCACTTTTGCTTTTTATATCATCCACATTTCGTACCCAATTTGTATCAGTGTATGCACTCAATGTAAAATTGTCATCATTTTCATACTATAATCCATAAGTCATAATCAATTGTCCCTTTCAAGTACCTGAATAGCCTCTTAACATCAACATGTGATTCATTTAGTTCTACTTGAAATCTAGAAACAATGCACACAACGTTCATAATATATGGTCTATTTTGTGTCAAGTATAGTAACCCACTGACCATAGATCTGTATCTTGTCTGATTTGCATTAGGTGTATCATCAATCTTTGACAATTTACAACCATTAATCATAGGATTACCTATTAGTATATAGAAACACTAAGAGGGAGGGGTGAATCAGTGTAAACAGGTAATGAACCAATTCAACCAAGAATCTGATAATGCTTTTAAACAACCTCCACACAATAACAAATGCAAGTGTAATTATGCAATAAAAGTAAGACTATTCAAACATCCACAAAGCATAACACATAACACCACTATTTTTTCTCATGGAAACCCTTGTAAGAGGGAGAAAATGATGGTAGGGATGACACCCATAATCTCTTCACTACAGTAAAATGATTTTCCTTCTTAGGAGCTTACAATAACCTATTAGGGGCTCACCCAGTTAGGAGTGACTAGCACCTTGTTAGAAATAAAAATAGACCTATTAGGATCTACCTCGCTAGAGGATTTAGAACTCCTTAGAATTCACCTTGTTAAAGGATTTATACAATGAGACCTGTTAAAGTCCACCCTGTTAAGGGATTTAACCTAATTACCTATTAGAGTTAGCCTTCAGCAATGAACTCAAATAACTGATCTGAGAATGACACTACTTACTTGTCAGATCCAATCCAATCTTTGAATCCTAGTGCACTCTTTTGTCTCTATCTCTGATCACAACCACCAAAAAATACGATCTCTTTTTACTAAATCACATGATTTAGCTAGCCTTTATATTGTTGTTCTTAAGTCGGTTAAGACTTAAAAAAAATTCTACAAGTTGTCCCAAAGCATCGACCTAACTCATGAAAATCAACGCCAATCATACCTAACATGCCGACCCAAAATGTAATATAAATATTTATTACAAAATACCAATAATTACTTAACCTCCTTGACCATCTGATCAACAAGTACTAATCAGTAACTCAATCGGTTCATACTCAACACAACACCAAAATACTAACTTTCACATAATATTGAGTTAATTGTTGCGGTCGTAAATCTGAACTTGTCGTACCATAGTGATGCTCCAGTAACAACAACACCTCCCAATGTGCTTGCAAACTCAATTGCTACTCAAAATACTTTATGTTACCTACTCATAAATCTAATAGAGTTGTGGAGTTTCCATCAATGAAAAACTCACTCTTCATCTCAACTCCAAAAGTGACCATAATGCCAACAGTACCAACAGGTTTTGAATCATCCATATCAAGTTTCTTCAATAGTTCTTTCACGTACTTAGACTGAGATATGAAAATACTTTTATCAGTTTGTCTAACTTGTAGCCCAAGGAAATATTACATCTCGCCTACAATAAACATCTCAAATTTATTTTCTGTCTCATTAGAAAATTTCTCACTCAACTTGTCATTTCCACAAAAAATAATATCATCCACAAAGACTTCAACAATTAAGATGTTATCATGATCAATTTTGAAGTACAAATTACTATCAGTAGTACCTTTTGTAAAACCAAGTGTCAATAAATACTTATCCAATCTCGCATATCAGGATCTAGGTGCTTGTTTTAATCCATAAAGTGCTTTCTTCAATCTGCAAACCATTTCATCTTCAACAGTCAAGGGAAAACCATATGGTTTATCAATGTATACTTCCTCTTCAAAATCTTCATTCAAGAACACAGACTTAACATCCATATGATTGTAACATAAGAAATATGACATTTAAAGAATGTTTGTTTTGAAATAGATGTATTTGAAATGTAGGGGGTAAATAAGATGTTCTCCTTTTATCCTTAGATACACAAATGAAGGATCCAAATTGATTAACCCCAAAGGAAGGATCAATGCATAAATGAATCAATCATTTGGAAATAAGAGAAAAGAGGAAGATCTTAAATACCCATTTATAGATTTGAATGTGTGATAGGTTTAGAAAGATTAAGAACTTTAATTGAAATGAATAGGAGAAAAGTACTAACCTTGAAATGTTACAGATCTGAAGAATGTTGTTTTTAGGGGTCTGCACTCAGTTTCTAGAAACTCTGAGACTAGATCTAGAATAGAAATGCAGAGATGAACAAAACCCAGAAAACTTTTTCCATTCTGACAGTTTCGATTTTGACCCTCAAGTCAATGTCACCATTGACCCAGAATTTCTGATTCCGACCTAGGGCATAATCAACCTAAAAAGTATCCGACAGAAAATCTATTTTCGGATCCTGAAAGTTTGCCGAAAAGGGTATCCAAATCTGCACTCCAATTCGTTGTTCCAAACCTATACCTACAAGAAAAATACATTTGTTTGTTGGGGGGAGGGGTTTGCCTTGGTCAAACCCTAGTTTTGGAATTAACCTCAAAGTATAATTGAAATTGTATAAGTAAAACAAAATAAATGAACAAATTCACCTTGCTTGTAGAAGCCCTTATGGCGGATTCGAATATGTGGATCCACAAGTATGCATGTACCAAATGGATGTAGAATATAGAATGTAGAATGTAGGATGTCTCAAATCAATTGTTTGCAGATCTTCAACACCAATCTTGAATGGATATTTGAATAGGAAGAGGCTTGGAGGAATGTGGATGGAGAAATCTTCAACAAGAGGGCTCCATGGAGCTTGAATCCTTCAGTGGCACCAATGGATCTTCTTGATGAATTGAGTGTTTGAGAAGAGCTCGAATGCTTGAGAATGGATGAATGTTTTAATGGCTTATTGGTTTGCTTCAAATCTTGTTTGAATTTCCTTAGATGATGGTCTTTAAAGAAAATGAGAGGAGAAAGCTTCCTTATATATGAATCTAGGGCACAATCTTCTAGAGAGGCCTACATAGGAGAATTAAATTCCAATTAGACCTATACCCCTAGAAGAGGACCTATATTAAATATAATTTAAGAGTCATCATTTCGGAACCCAAAACAGTTGACCCAGAAGTGGGAAATGAACTTTTCTGAAGCCTGACATCCAGAAACCCCAAAAACTTGAAATCTGGACCTTGGGCAAGAAAGAGGTCAATTCTAACCTAGTTGAAGGTCGAGGTCGACCTTGACCTAGGTCAAGGTCGAGGTCAACCTTGACCCAGAAGGTCGACCTTGACCCTGAAGTCAAGAACTTCAAATTTGCAGATCAAGGTGTCAAAAATAGGCTGGAGAGAAGTGGAAAAGGGGCAGAACAGTGGGAAAAGCCAGATCCAAGTCAAAGACCCCATTCAAGGTGCTTGACATGACCCCAAACCACTTACTCGGAAAGCTAAACCAGTCTACAATGGAAGTGCTTCCATTTTCCAACTATACACTCATATACCTTGAAATCTTTGTAAGTAGAATATGCAAGAAACATTCTAACAACTTCAATTCTAGCAACAAGAGAAAAGGTCTCCTTGAACTCAATATCGTCCATCTATGAGTATCCCTTGCAAACAAGTATGGATTTTTTCTGAACTACTTCACCTTCTTCATTCAATTTATTTCTGAATACCCATTTAGTATCGATTACAATCTTATCCTTAGGTCTAGGAACAAGAATCCATGTCTTATTCTTTTCAATTTGTTTCAATTCTTCTTTCATCACTTTGACCCAATTATCATCTTTACATGCTTCATCAACATCTTTAGGCTCAATCTTAGAAATCAAACAAATTCCATTTCTAGCAATTCTTCCTCTAGTCTAAACACCCTAATTCCTATCACCAATAATCTGATTCTCTCAATGATTTAACTTTACATACAGTTTCTAAAAAATTCAATCCACTCTTACATTTGCACTTTCAATTACTTTCTTCTACCTTAGGTTATAAAATTTATATGCTTTATTTTTTGTAGAATAACCAAGAAATATTCCCTCATCACATCTAGGATCAAATTTCCCTAGGTCTTCATCTCTTTTGATATATAGCATTTACTTCCAAAAATTCTAAAATATTTCACTATAGGAATATGACCATACCAAAGTTCATAAGGTGTCTTATTGTTTCCCTTCTTAATTTGCACTTGGTTCAAAGTTTATACTACAGTGCTAAAAGCTTCTCTCCAGTAGATCTGCAAAATATTTCCTTCAATCATCATGGTTCTAGAAGTATCTAGAATAGTTCTGTTTCTTTTTTCTACAATTCTATTATGTTGTGGGGTTCGCGTAGCAGACATCAATCTCTTTATTCCATGTTGTTCACAAAAATTGTTAAACTCAGTAGAAGTAAATTCACCAGCTCTATCTGATCTCAGACATTTCAACTTCAATCTTGTTTCTGTCTCAACCATAGCTTTGAAAATCTTGAGTTTCTCAAAGGCTTCAGATTTCTCTTTCAAAAATGTAACCTACATCATTCTAGAATAATCGTCAATGAATAGAATGAAATACCTATCTCCATAGTAACCTCTTGTTTTTACAGGACTACATAGATCAATATGCACCAAATCCAAAATTACACTTGAAGAATAATTTTTTCTCTAAAAAGTAGACTTAATCAATTTACCCAACTGACATTCCTTACACATCGCATTAACAAGTTTCAACAATTTAGGAAGATCTCTAACAGCTCTTGTAGTGCTTATCTTCACAATGTTATCAAAGTTTACATGACAAAATCTCTTATGCCACAACCAACTATCATCAATCTTAGCAATCAAGAATCTACTCTCAGAATTGTTCAAATAAAATGCATTACCTTCTAGTAATCTTGCACATTCCATCCTTGAATTTTAATTTGTATCCTTTATCAACTACCTGACCAACATTCAAAAGATTATATTTCAAACCTTTAACATATGGAACATCGTCAGTATTAGTCTTACCATCAAGAGTAATAGAACCTTTCCCTTCGATCATGCAAGGAGTATCATTGCCAACTCTGACAACACTATCATCATACTTTCCAATTTAACAATTTGTTTTTGTCTCTGGTCATGTATTGTGAACATCCATTGTCAATAACCCATTCATCCTTCTTATCCACAAGTGAAACCAAGTCTTTCTCTTCATTCAAAAAATTTGGATCTTCATCTTTAATAACAATAAACACAATATCATATTCACTCATTTCAGATTCATCATCAGACACACCTTCATCAACATCATAATAACACTTCTTCTTATATTTATAATTGAATTTCTTAGGCTTGTACTTATTATCTCTATCAGGACATCTTGAAGCAATATGACCAATCTTATTACATGTAAAATACTTCAAAGAAAACTTTTCTTGATACTTACCAGATCTCTTGGATAGTCTATTTGCAATTAGGTCTTCAAGCTCTTTAAGCTCTCTTTCTTCTTTCTCAATTTGTTCTCATTCCTTAGCATATTTACCAAGCTTAGATGAAATTTCTCCAGGTTCATATATTTTCTTATCCTTAGAAATAGTAGCTCTAAATGAAGTTTAAACTTTAGGAAGTCTATCTCAAGATTCACTCATTTCAAAAGTAGATAACTTACCAATCAATGCATCTCTTGTCACGGTAGTCATAGTTCTGATTTTTTCAATAGCAACAACTTTGTGATTGTAAGCAGGAGGCAAGGATCTCAGGATTTTAGAAACAATCTCATTCTCATGCAATGTTCCACCAGTGCATCTAATTTCACAAATAAGTTCGGTGATCTTATTCACATAAGTAGTAATGTTCTCATCTTCTCTCATCTTTAATGAATCATATTTTCCTTTTAGACTTTGTAGTTTGGCTTGCTTAACAAATTCATCTCCTTTATATAATCTATCCAATTTTGTCCATACTTCATGTGCAGTTTCTAATCCCCAAAATGTTTGTATATTCAACATTTGATAAGGCACTCTTCAAATCTTATTTTTCTATCATATATACTCGAATTCTTTCTTTTCATCAATAGTGGCAGTAGATAGATCAAAAGGAGGCTTGTAATATTTCTTTGTAACAACCCAATGTTCTTCACTAAGACATCTCAAGTGTGTAATCATCTGGTCCTTCCATACAGTATAGTTGGTTCCATGAAATCTCAGACTTTCCTTCTTAAAGGTCAAGATCCCAGATCTCCTCAAGAGGTTAAGCTTCACCAAGAAGACACTACCTCTTATACCAATTGTTAGAATAAATTAACCACACACAACTGAGAAGGGGTGAATAAATTGTAACCAAAAAATAAGACCCTTAACCAAATTACCAACTTAATCTCATATCTAAGAGGTAAACATGAATGCAGAAACATAACACAGTAATCAACACATAGTACCAAGATTTTTGACGTGAAAAGACTGTTAGGGGAAAACCCACGGTGGGGATCAAACCCACAATATGAATGTACTCTGTTAAAAGCACTATACCCTGTTAGGAGTATTACAAAGGGGAATGCACATGCATTCAAGCACACTTCCTAGAGCTCACTGCTCAATTACAACAATGATCTCAATCCCAAGGAAGGATCACTGCCTTACAAAAATCTTTGATCTTAAATCATGAAGGACATACTATCCAAACTAATGAACGGACAAACAACATCTCTGATATGCCAAAATAGTTCCAGTGAAGTACATTAAATCTCTACCTCAGTTGCAGATTCCACTCATACATATTTTCTCAACATCTCATACTTTCTTCAATACATACACACACATCTTTGCAAATGACAAATGATTACATATTTATACACATTACATCAATTTATCTCAAGTAGGTCGGTCAGGGACCTAATTACAAAATATTAATTCAATTCATCTTAATACACAATGTGCTCCATTGAATGTCGGCTAAGACATAACAATGATCCATAACAACATTCTCAAGCACGATCCAAATTCATAAATCATGCCACGATCCTTCACAACACGCTACACCACTAAGTCAGCCAAGAATAATAAGAAGAACAACACATTACATGAGGAATCTTCAATTCTGATCACATAACCCAATTTGATCCACCAACATGAATAGGAAATGATCAAGAAACATTAGCAAACAACATGAAATACTACGACATCAACACGAACAACTTTGTCTTATGAATCAAACTCATCTCTACACTGTTCATCAGGAACACTATAACCATAACCACTGTCATAAAAGAAAATTAGCTTGCCAACATCCAAATCATGAGCCACTCGAGATGAGGACACAAATCCAAGTCCTGAACTCACCACCAGGTTAACAACAAATAATATTGCCAAACTGATCAACACTGATCCACTAACTAAAACATTGTCTCTAACAGAATAACCAAAATGGCATTCTTTGATAAATCCAACATAGCTCAATCAACTCAACATGCAAACCTTTGTAAGTTGACATAGATCAACTACAGACATCAGTGAAACTATATTTACCTTCACAACATCTGATATTGAATATAGTAGTCGTACCACAAAAATCATCTCACTGAACATCTCAAGAACACTGTCTTCGACAATAGGAATATGTTGGCATTAATGAAAAAACATTAATGTCATCACATATATGTACAATCTGAACAATATCTCAATGCCAAACAAGGATCATGTTGTAAAGATAGGTCACTTTGTTTGTCACTAGGAGTGATAGATAACTGTTGTGAAAGCACGACTGGTAAATCATGATCAAGATCAATAGTCTCATACATATCATCAAAATCACTAGCATGAATATCATTGTTAACATCAAGAACATCATCATCAAGAGTATCTTCTTCATCTAAATTATTTGTAATAGAATCTAAGATAAAAATAGAATTGTCATGTTTGTTCATTTTGATCTTGTTTAAATTCACTTCCTTTGTTGGCTCAAGCATGGGTTAGTCAAAGGGAAGCAAAGCATGAGGAGTATGAGGTGAAGAAATTTTTTGAGAAACACCATGATTAGATCTAGCATTGCACTTACGATGGCGGTCACCAGCATGACAGTTTTTTTTGGTTTTGCTAGAGGTTTGGTTTGGGTCAGGATCAATCAGTATTGGGTCCTTTTCTTCTTTTGGAGGAAAAATGGAAGGAACCACACTAGGTTGAGAGATAACTAGAGGAGAATGTGTATAAGAAATAGGAGGTGGAACATAAGAATATATAGGAGGTGTAAGAGTTGTAGGAAGAATTCCACGTCCAAGGAAAAGAGATGGAACATTCTTAGGTTTGCTAAGTTCAAAAATCTTTTGGACCCTGTAGCCTCGGTATGATCGAAAGAGATTGTCAGGACGGGTTTTGGTCGCTTGAGGCATAGAAGGCCAAAAGAAATCAAGGTCAACTGAGTCTTGAGGCATTGAAGGCTGGTAAAGACTATGGTTTGTTGGTTTACTAAAAGGGGGGTTGATTCAGAGAACAATGATTCTTTAAACCTTAAAAACTTAAACTTTGATTCAACTCGGTAAGACAAATTTCAACATTAATCAAATCAACAATAACTTCACTATATCAATCAACAACTTAAGTAATCAACAAATAACATGCACAATAAACACTCAACGCATATGACACTAGTATTTAACGAGGAAACCCAATTTGGGAAAAACCTCTATGGGAATTGTCACCCACAAATAAAAATACTCTTTTGAAGTACACTCGGTTAAGAGCCAATCTTGTTAAAGATTACAATGCACATTGTCAAATGTGACCTTGTTAGGGGATTTACCTCAGATCTGTTAGGATCTTCACCCTGTTAGGAGTGGCCTGGTTAAAGGGCTTTAAACATTCTTCTACAATGTCACCTTTCATAAGGATTTACAATAAGACTGTTAAGTCCACTCGGTTAATAGACTCTCCTACTACAAATGTTAATAAGAAACAGTATAGAATTTGATCTTTAATAATGCAACTACCTCTTGCCTGATCAGATCCCTTATGCGCTCTTTGACTAATGGACTCAACACTTCATTAGTCTCTGCTCTAGACTCGAACTTCCACATTTTCCTTCTTCATTTCTTTACTCAGTAGCACATCCACACTTAAACTTGCCAACCTCTTTATCATTCAAACTCATCCTTTATATAGATTCAATTTTGCCTCTTAATCTTCTTGATTAGGTTCCTTTGTTTACTCTCAACCGTCAAATCATCCTTATGAACTGATTCAATGAACTTAATACTCAGTAAAACATGTTATCATCACCTTGTAACTTGAACTTTTCTTGGAAGTGGTACCATCACTTTTGCTGCTTAATAGTTACCATAGATCATCACCTTGTATTTTCCTAATCGTAGATCTCTGTAACTAACTCTTCTTTATCCTTGGAGTCTTCCATATCACTATGGCTCTTCATTAAATGTTGTTATGATCCTTGTTCCATGCTTGGTACCTAACTTTGTGTACTCGGTGTCTTGGCTTGCTCTCGATGTCTCAGTGTCTTTACCGACAAACACTTCCCTTTACCAACAGGCTTCTTTATGCTCGGTAACTGAACTGATTCCTTTACCGACTTGACCATTCTCCTTTACCGACTTGATAACATCAAATGTAAAGTAGAAAACAACTATACCAATATTACCTTAGCATTGTCTAATCTGTACTAGCTACCCAATTAAGTTCTTCAACTTCACAAATTTTCACTTCCTCGTTTCCTTAACTCTCTCATCTTATATCATACTCCAAATGATATGGCAACTCAATATAAGTCAGAAATCAATTGCTTGACATCAATGAAAAAATAACAAATGATCTAATTCTTCTACAATCTTGTATACCTCTTATCTCGGTCTTCTTCATCATCACCATCAGTTGTTTAACAAAGGTTAATAGTCATGATTTCTCCATTATGAGGAAATTTAAGACATTTATGAATAGGAGAAGCCATGACTTTCATGGAGGTAAGCCAAGGAAGACCAAGTTTGACTTGAAATTGATCAAAAGTTGAGATGACAGTGAAGGTAACATCTACAGTTTTACTACCAGCTCCGGTAAGAAATGAAATGGAACCTTGGGAAGGATAAAGGAAACCATTGAAATTTTGGATCATAACATCAGATCTATCATAGAAATCATGTTGCAATTGTCTAATAAAAATATGTTCTTCAGTTGACACATTCACCATCCAAGTGGGATCATCAAGGACACCACATGAAGGAAGATTACCAACACTTACGACAATGTAGAGGGGACCATCATGTACTTTAATTGTCTCAGTAGGAACAAAGGTAATGCAAGGCTCAAATGGAGGTTTAGGTTAAACTTTCTCAACTTGGTTGACAACATGATTAGCTTCAATAATGTTGGTGTCATACTCAATGCATTGAGAAGAAGAAGAAGGATGGGTAATGATATTGGTTGAGTGAGATGGAAAAGGATTGGTGTAGATTTGCAAATTTTGGTTGGGAGGTGCTGCAGATTTGGTTACATGATCATTGTCACCTTCAACAGATATAGAATCAAAAAGATCTTGGATAACAGTTTTCAAAGGATAACATTTTTTAGTATCATGACCAGGTTGATGATGGTATTGGTAGAAAGCTTTGGCATCAATGGATTCAGGCAAAGGTTTGGATGTGTAAATTGGTTTGATAGGAGCAAGTCTTAACACATTAGCATTAATTAACTTCAACATCCATTATGAAAATATTCAAAAAGCTTAGTGTAATTACAAGCAAGTTTAAAATAGATGACAAAGGAGCCACACCTTTGGATGTTGTTGACACTTGTTCATCAAAAGTGTCAGATGAGTTGTTGATTTTGATGAAGTTTTTTAGTTTCTTAAATTTGTTGTAATTGTTGGATGTGACATCACTCTTATCAATAGGAACATGAGCCATTGGAGTGGTGCTCTCAAATTGACTCACTTGAAGTTGATCATGATGAAGCACTGTACACAATTGAGGAAATCAAGAGAATTTAGAAAGAAGTATCTTATCTCTAATGTCTTTTTGTAAATTAGCAATAAAAAAGTGTTGCACATCAATATCAGGCATAGGATAAGAAATATGAGCATGCAAATGCTTAAATCTACCAATGTAAGTCACTAAATGTTTCTTTAACACCTTGTTTACAATGCATTAAATCAGTCAAAGAAACTTGAGGACCAATGTTGTTTTGAAATTGTTGAATGAAAGCATTAGCAAGCTTGTGAAAGGAATCAATGTAATAAGGAGGCAAATAACAATATCATTGCAAGGCTTTGTCTCGAAAGGTTCTAGTAAACAAATTATCTAGGAACCTATGGTCATGGGAGAAATCACTACACAAGGTTTGAAAAGTTTTCACATGAGTCAAAGGATCACCCTTACCGTTATAAGTCTCAAGGTGAGGAATCTCCATATTTTGTGGGATAACAACACGAATAATATCCAAAGAAAAAGGACTAGCAATGTCACAAGTAGGAATGTTGAGCTTGGACTGTGTCATGGAGACAATTTGTTGCTTCAAGGGAGACACAGTTTGGGCAAAGCTATTAACGGTAGGATTGGTTGAAAGGATAGTAGAAGGAGAAACATGAGAAATGTTAGGAGCATTGTTGGAAATTGAAGGAATGGTTGAATGTGAAAAAGGGACACTATGGTAAGTGGGCATGGATGATGGCAATGAAACACATGGCACACGTGAAGGAAGAGATGGAAGAATTGGATTAGTCAAACTAACATGTGTAGGATTGGAATTTTGGATTTTAGTTGTTATAATAGGTGGAGCATAAGTGGACACACTAGGAATAAAAGTAGGAATATGCAAGGAGGTTTCAACATGAGTGGTAGGTGGAATAAATCCTAACTCTTGAGCACAATCCTTAATAGGTTTGATATTGTTATTAATGAGATGTGAAGTACTACGCAAGAGGCTAATGCCATGTTCATCATTATGAATGAGTTTCCTTAAGCCTTCTATAACTGAAAGAGCCTCAAGATTAGAGTTTTCTTGACCTAACCATTGTTCAAAATTTTCAAAGTCATGGGAAAGTTTTTGGACTTGAATAGGACGAACTCTTAATGCTTCATCTTCATCATGAGAAGCATTAGAAGAGTTGTTCTTGTTCAAATAATTTGTCGTTGCACCAAAATCTCGAACTATCAATTCCTGATACAAATGCCAAATTTAACCTGATCCATGAGAGGCAGTTAAGCCATGTCACAAATCTCCAAAGAAGTGCTGACCACCAAGTGAACAATCTCCCCCTTAGCACTGAATGAGCCTTCAACACCCACTGAAGGGAGACTCGAACCCGTCACCCAAGGCTCTGATACCAATTGTTGGAATCATTTGTCGTTGCACCAAAAACTTGAACTATCAATGCCCGATGCAAATGTCAGATTTAACCCAATCCATGGGAGGAGGTTAAGCCATGTCACGAATCTCCAAGGAGGTGTTGACCACCAAGTGAATAGTCCTCTGTGATAGGATTGTTATCATTAAGGTGCATGTTATAATCCAATAAAACTCCAAATTTGGGATTCTAATGCATGTAACTGCTTTTTGTGAAAATCTCATACCCTGAGGACAAGGTCAACCAGGATGGCCTTGTCCAAGACGATGTTCATTAATTTCAACATAGTCCTTTCAAATCCAAAATTGATGAAATTTGCAGGGTACTTGTGACTGTGACTCGTATTCCCAAATCCAGATCTGAAACTTCGTTACTTGTTCCTGCACATAGAGAAAGAGGGGAAAAGGTTGTGGAAAGGGGTTTTTCTTGGTCAAACCCCTGTATAGGAATCAACCTTGAAATGAAATATGGATTGCATAAAGGAAAGTAAATGTAAACATGATAAAAGTCAGTATTCACCTTGTGTATAATACCCTCATGGATGGATATTGAGATTCGTCAGACCCATGAAGATGCTTGTATGTATATGCTTGAGATGAAGATCCTTCGTTGATTTAATTCAATCAACAATATTGTTGTCTTCTTGTTTTGAGATAATATACTTCAAAATAGTGCCTTATGCTCCTTTGTTTGCCAGTTCCTCTGCCATGGTATCCCCTTCTCTGAATATATGGTTGATCATCACCTGTTCAAATCTACTAATTAGATTTAATATCACTTCTAGTAAAGATTGAAGTTTTCAGTTTGGAGTTCTCTTTGTTCATAATGCATTCACCATAATGGTGGAGTCCCCTTCAATTCTATCTTAGCGAAATTCATTTCTGCGCATAATGATAGTCCTATAAGAAGAGTTTTGAATTCTGCCACATTGTTTACATCATTCTCTAATGGCTTTGATAATTTGGCTATGGTCTTGCCTCGACATGAATCGATCAAGCATCTAGCACCTGAGGGCCTAAGATTGCCTCTAGAAGTCCCATCAAAATTTAATTTGAACCTACCAATAGTGGACGGAGTCCAAATACAATTTTCGTTATTTTGGTTTCTAATTTGGCCACCCCTACCTATTACTTGGGAAGCTTTAAGGCCAAACTAGTTCTTCAAATATTGTCATCCCAACTTGTGAAGAATTTTGGTGTGCTTCTCTGAGCATGTATTCTGGAGTTCATTGTTTCCACTATGACAACTTCTATTTTGTTTAGCAATGAAGCTTTTTCGATAGCATTTCCTTAGAAGATTCGCCTATTTCTTTCCTTCCATAGTTCCAAAATCAGAATTGAAGGGGATATGATCCAAAGGTTTCCACAGAGGCTTGTATTCTTCAAGCCTCTTAAATTTCTAAAAAAGTGGTTAAGAATTGGTTATTGTCCTTTTGTTTCCCTTTCTCTATTTTAATTGGTGCCTATATTTGATTTGAGAGATCTTATATGGCACTTATGTTATGTTTTCTCTCTATGCTGTGTCAATTTCTCCTTATACTTGTATTCATCTAAACGTCATTTTTTTCAAGGATAATAATTTATGTTACAAGGTTTGCAAGTTTACAAAATTTATGAGAATGTAACAAGAATGTGAAGAAAAAGGTGAAAATGAAAGGACATACAAAAGAAATTAAAACCATGTTCTTCAAATTGCAAAGTTTGCAAGTTCACGAACTTTGTTTAAAGTTGTGATATAGCTTTTTGAGTCACAAAAAGTGACATAATAAATAGAAAAAGAGGAAAACATAAAGAAAAAAGGGCAAAAAGAGATAAGGTTCTAAATGTTCTAGAGTTTGTGAGTATTCAAACCTTGTGATAATGCAACAACGTTTCTGAAGTCTGCAAAAAGTGTGATAATGCAATATATTTTTCAAATATTATTCACATTTAAGGTAGGAGCATCCTAGGAATCCTTTATTTAGAGCACCTATAATGAATTTAAATTTTGCATCTTCATTCTAGATCACTTGCAAAAGTGATCCCATGCAAAGAAAACACTTAGGTGACCAATTTTAACATATCATTAGGGTCACTGACACATAATATATTTCGTTATCCTTCATTACACCTAGAGTTGAGTACATTCTTCTCTTGCATTTACTTTCTTAAAAGAACATTAATTGTTAAATTATCTATGCTCTTAACCTATCATTTATTAATCTAGGCTAACTATTACATATGCTTAGGGAAAATTTTGTTTCCTTTACAATAATCAATAATATATAATATAAAAATTTGAATATAATATAATTTTTAAAAATTTTATTTAATTTCTAAGTATTGATTTGAGATGTAAATGAACACTAAATTCATATTAAATATTTTTTATGGACGCAATTGTGCCATTTTAATCCACTTCCTACCACTAAAGTTACACCTCTCAACATTGAGGAATGACCATCCTCTTTCTCTTTTAATCTACAGACTATTCTCTTGGTCAAGATTTCCTATTCAAACTCTTCTTACTTTGGTTACATTAGAATAAGTTATTAACGATAAAATTGTTTTTATATGCCCTTTTAGCCCTACTTTCTAAATAAGATATAGTTTGGGATAAATATTCAATGAATAAACACTAAAGATTACAAGGGATACACAAGAATGTATCAACAACCCCATATTTGTCCTTGGGATATGAAGATTGAAAGGGACACCCCCTAACCATTCCCTATCCTCAATGGAAATTTTGGGAATGCATTCATTTGTCAATTTATGTTACCACTCACAATTAGCGCCACTGAATACAAGTATTTGCTTGATATATGTTTTGATACTCACCAAACGATGTGTCATTGGAGCTATATCTTAGAGTATGGGTATGTGATCTTAGTAACATGTTTTGATAATCTCCAAATAATGTGTCGTTAGTGATATGTTTTGATACTCTTTGAATAATGTGTCACTAAGATCATATACTCTCACACTCTTAATTCTCAGAGTTCTTTAAAAATATCCCTACAACACATGCTAAACTAAGATATCAATGTGAGCACTTAAAATCTCCAACATAACAACCTAATACCTTAATACTTTTTCTCAAGCATTAATATTATAAGAAGTTATTAATATTTAATAAAGTTGTAATAAGGAGCTTACACGTTTGAAAAATATGTAAGACTTACCTACCACTCCACTATCACTATCTTCCAAAAATTCCACCTCCCAAAAGTACACACCTCCACCTACCCCTCCACTATCACTATCTTGTACAATTTCTACCTACCACTATCTTTGAAATAAAGTATTTCATCTACTTTTCTTCCATTTACCACTCATTATTTTTTAGCAGAGATACCACTCATATCTAATATACCCCTCACATTACGAGTAAACCATCTACCATCTACCACTTCCATCTACCCCTTGACCTCTAAATGCTATAAAAAAAAGCCTTATGAGCTCATTTTAGATATAGAGTGTGTAATACAATATCAAGTTTCAAATCAATTTTATAGTGTTTCCTCTTGTGATATAAAGTCTAGTGTCAAGTGTTGAGTCTTGTGTGATCTCTCGTGTATAGTCTTATGAGATCAAGTGTCTAGTGTTGTATCCAGTATTTTATCTAGCTAGAGTTATTATTGAACTTTATTCCATGAAGAAGGAAGTCTTTCATGCCTTCTATTATAAGGAGTTGAGTGAATTCTATGTCTTTCATGCCTTCTGGTTGAGGGAAAACTATCGAAGATGAGGTAATTCAATGTACCTGCTTGTACATGAAATTGACGGAAGAAACTATTGTAATTATCCACGTTGATCAATGAAAATATGACTCTATTATCTTCTTATGTCGTGTTCCAGTTATAAATGAGGAAAGCTTTTGTCTTTCATGCTTCACTCTAACTTGGTATCTAAACTTGAAGTATTTATGTTTTGTTATTTTATTCAAATTTGTTGAGAGGGTATAAAATCTAAAATATTGAGGATAAGCTTCAGTTGTTGTGGACCCCACTAACGTAAGATCCTTTGGTTAAATGAGGGAGGCGTTAATGGCAGTTGTAGGATAGGAAATTGTAGTAGCATACTTGGTGTTAAATTTTCAAATAAGCTCTAAAACTTCTCTCAATAATATTTGCTCAGATTGACAACATGCTTAAACATGAATGTTTTTAGTTTAAGATCCATGTCAATGCATAACATTGTTGATGATAAGGAATTTCTTGATGGTGAAAATAGATATTTTAAGATTCCAAGATTTAGTTTGTCATTTCTTAAGTATTAAAGCAAAGCTTATACAAAAGACAATGGAAGGCTCTATTGGTGATCTCAAAAACATAATATACAATGATATAAGTGTAATATCCCAGTCATTAAATGAATGTTAATTGTATTTGGGCCCCGATTGATTTATCTTATCTCGGGCCCTTCTTTTATTTTAGCGTAGGTGTTAGTGTTGTTGTGTCGGCTTTATTTTTACACCTCAGGAGTTTATCTGACGGGTATTTATGACCGGCGTGTAGGATGTATTTCTCATGTTGAGTATTGATATTTTATTTGTAATTGTGAATTCCTGTTGGGATCCTGTTGTCTGCCATTTCGGAGGTGAAAGACCCTCCCTATCTAGTATTTGCAATTTCGATGGGATTCAACCCTCACCCTCTGCTTGTTCTCTATTCTGGGTCTCGCAAATTCGAAGTATTATATAAGTATCAATAAAGTTTCCTTGCAAATATTTTCAGTTGTATCTGGCATATTTTGTATCACCTGTATTTCATTTAGCAATTTAACACAAACTGCGCCAGGGGGAAAAACACCATTCAATCACACAGTTGTTGCCCAAGACACCGTACGACCTTCCTGCTCAGTGTGCGGCCTGCCTCCGTACGAACCTCCCTGTCAGTGTGCGGCATGTCCACCGTATGACCTTCATGTTAAGCTACCTGTCCACTGTATGACCTGTCTACCATATGACCTTCCTATTCAGTGTACGACCTTCCTATTGTACGGCCTTCCTGTTTAGTATATTGCATGCCCATCGTACGACCTTCCTACCGTATGGCCTTTATGTTCAGCGTACGACCTGTCCACCGTACGGCCAACTGTATCCACCATACGACCTACCACTGTATAGACTTCCTGATCACCATACAGACTGTTATATCTACAGCACGTCTTGTTTCTTCACCATACGGTCCATACTAGAGTCAGATAACTAACACGGGGTGCTTGTTTATAGTTGCATTGTGGTTGGGAACATTACAATGGTACCAGAGCTGGTGATCTTGCCAGCCTGTTGGTTAGTGAATGCATAAAGAGTTTCACGTATACACCAAAAGGAGGTACCATTCTCTCGACAGAAAGGAGGTACCGTTCTCTCGACAGAATGGGGGAGCCACAGGATCTGAGTGTTGCACTTATGGAATTATTGAAGGAGTTAACCAGAAGTCAAGCTCAACTCAATGATACCATGATGAGAGGGCAAGAACGAAAATGATTTATGGAAGAGACCTTGCAAAAATTAACTAAAGGAAGGATGAAAGGGGAACACAGTGGACACGGCGGTGATAACTCAGTCACAGGGAGAGAAAACTCTCATCCACGCCCCCGACCATCTATGTCAACGTTTCCGCCAAGAAATGAAGCATCTCGAAGGGAACTAGAGCCCACCTTTGCGGAAATGCAGGATCAACTGATGCAGGATTGGAGGAACGCGAGTCTTGAGGGTGACCTGACCTTCAGAGATTACGTTGAACTACGAATGAAATACTCAAGAGGTAGTAGACGCGGCTATTACAATGACGATCTTCAACGAAAGATAGGCAAGGTAAATCTATCATCTTTTGAGAAAACCAGACCAACAACTGGGCGAGCATGGGTACAGAAGACAGACACATACTTTTAGCTTAACCTGATGCCGGAGGAGGCAATCAAATTTGCAGTGCTCCACCTGGAAGGGATCACACATGAATGGTGGCATCATGGTATGGTAACCCTTGGTCATGATCAAATAACGGCATACGCCGAGTTCACGGAGAGGTTAATAGACCGCTTCGACGAAAAAGATCCAGAACTTAATTTCAAGGAGCTTGTTCAACTGAGGCAGTCCGGGGTAGTTGACCACTACATTGCTGAATTCTAGAGGCTATCTATGTCGGTAACAGATATCTCTGAAAGGCGCTTGATTGTGTTGTTTGTGGATGGACTGATGGAACCTCTCCGAGGTTGGGTAAAAGGATTCAACCCCGACATATTCACAAAACCAATAAAAAAGGCTGGCGATATGGCGATTTCTTCCTCTTCCTCTATGAATTATTCACACCCCAATCCACCACTTGCTCCGAAGGAAAGAGACAACGATCCCCAATGAAGAAGCCATTGTTGGATGAGGCTACCAGACAGGATCTGAGAAGAAGGAAAATTTGTTTCAACTGTAAGGAGTCGTGGGAACCAAGGCATCGATGTCTGGATAAAGGAAAGATCCAAGACATTGAGGTGATGTCTGAAGGAGAAGACCATGAAGAGCCTGAAGCCGAAGGGGACGGACAACAAGATTCTGACCGTGCGGAGAGAATTGCCACATTGGATCGTAGGGGAGGTGCAACTACGACACTTGCTGGCACCTCAAGGTGTATTGTGTTCCGCGTACGAGGTACACTCCAGGGATAACGAGTTGTGGTAATGCTCGACAGTGGGGCCACACTCAACTTTATTAATTCCTCACTGGTCAGCAGAAGAGATCTGTGTACCTAGGCACATCAAGGGTTTGAAGTCAAGGTGGCGGGAGGAAACCTCTTATCGTGAACCCATTTGGTTCCGCAACTGAGCATCACCATGGGGAACCACACAGTAACCGACGATTTTTTCGTGGTAGATTTGGATGACATGGAAGTTATCCTGGGCATTCAGTGGATGGAGACTCTGGACGAATACACACAAAGTTGCAAGATAATGGAGTTCTCTTTCGAAGTAGATGGAAAGAAGGTGGTACTGAGGGGAATGTCTAATGGTGGTCCGAAGGAAATATAGGCATGACGAATGGAAGCCATTTTTAGACACGATGACGTTGTCTGGGTCGCACATTGTTTGGTTTCAACTGCCCCTCTAAAGGGCCAACAGGCGTACTACCATGACGACGAACTCCATACGGTATTGGACAAACACATTTTGGTTTTCACCGATATTCCACCAGGCATACCCTCGCACTATGGTTTTGAGCACACCAATGAGTTGGAGGGAGCCAAGCCCGTCATCACCACTCTATACTGCCATCCTAAAAGGTTTAAGGATGAGATTAAAAAGACAACCTAGGAACTGCTCGACAAAGGATGGATCAGGCCCAATTCCAATCCTTTCGCATCATTGGTATTGGTAAAAAAGAAAGATGGAACCATGCGGATGTGTGTGGACTCCATGCGTTGAATAAGAAGACCATAAAAAACAAGTACCCTATTCCCAGGATTGACAAGCTACTGGATGAGTTGCACGGCGCCGTCTATTTTCCAAAATAGACCTCCGCTCAGGCTACCACCAGATGTGCATGAGGGAACAAGATGTGGAGAAGACAACTTTCCATTGTCACTACAGACACTATGAATTTTTGGTCATGCCATTTAGGTTGACTAACACACCTGCTACTTTCCAATCCTGTATGAACCACATTTTCAGCAAACAATTGCGCAAGTTCCTATTGGTATTCTTCGACGACATGTTCATCTATAGCAAGACATGGGAGGAACATATTAGGCATTTGGACGAAGTGCTGGAAATCATGAAATCACAATCCATGTTCGCCAAGAGGTCCAAATGTGAATTTGGGATGACAGAGGTACTATATTTAGGACACATTGTCAACGATCAGGGTGTTCAAGTGCATCAAGAAAAGATCCAAGCTATCTTGGATTGGCCGCTTCTGACTACTCTCGCAGAGGTGCGTGGGTTCTTTGGGTTATGCAGTTACTACAAAAGGTTCGTGAAGGGTATTTCCCAGCCCGCCGCACCCTTGATCGACCTAACAAAGAAAGGATCTTTCCAATGGAATGAACAGGCACAGTGTACCTTTGAATGAGCTCCTGTCTGGTCCTCGCATTACCCGATTTCACTCAGCCCTTCACGGTTGATTGTGACGCATCAAGGGAAGGCATCGGGGTTGTACTCATGCAGGATCATCATCTAATTGCATTCAAGAGTTGGAAACTCTCGAGAGTGGAGAAGTTGTATTTATCTACGACAAAGAAATGCTCGCCATCATGCATCCCCAGACAGTACCTCGTGGGATCTAATTTTGTCATCCGTACAGACCACAACAGCTTGAGGTATTTCTTCGAACAAAAGGAGCTAAACGAAAGACTACAGAAGTGGGTAAGCAAAATCCAAGCATTTGAGTTCGACATTGAGTATGTTAAGGGAAAGAATAATGTTGTGGCTGACGCTTTATCAAGGAAGCCCACCCTATGTTCATTGTCTCAGATCTCGGCGGATTGGAAGGCATACCTGTTGGTCGAATACTCCAAGAACCTTTTTGTGTGTCAGTTGATGGATGGCGAAGTGCGTGACAACAGATACAAGGTGGTAGACGACATCATTTATTACAAAGATAGGATTTACTTAGTGCCCGAGTCTAGGACGAAAGAGAAGATTTTAAAGGAGATGCATGACTCACCCTTCGTTGGGCATCCAGGTAACCTAAAAACCTATAGGCAAATCAGAGAAAGATTCTCCTGGAAGGGTCTCAAGAACGATGTCCTACAATACGTTTGAGAATGTGCTACATGTCAACAGAATAAATCTAAGCATACAGTACCGGCTGGTCTTCTCTAACCATTACCCATATCGAAACAAAAGTGGGATAGCATCTCGATGGACTTCATCTCAGGGCTTCCCAAGGTGCAAGGGAAGGATTGTATCTTCGTGGTGGTCGACCGGCTAACTAAGTATGCACACTTCTCCACCATTTTTGTAGGATATCATGCCACACAAGTTGTGGATCTATTTTTTCGTGAGGTGTTTCCTCTGCATGGTCTCCCTCGAAACATCATCAACGATAAGGATAGCTATTTTCTCAGCATCTTTTGGGCAGAACTATTTCGGCTTGTAGGAACAGAATTGTCACCAAGCACCAATTATCACCCGCAGACAGATGGTCAGACCGAAATTGGGAACAAATGGTTAGAAGGCTACCTCAGGAACTATGTTTCAGCACAACAAAAGACATGGGTTAAGTGGTTACATTTGGGTGAACATTGCTACAATACCACGTACCACATGTTGATTGGCATGGCGCCCTTCAAAGCATTGTACAGCTATGAGCCGCCATCATTTGTTGATATGGCACTGGGTGATAGTCGCGAGCCGAGGGCTAAGGATTGGCTTCAAGGAGTGGACATTCTAAAGTCTCTCAATGAAAATCTTCAGAGGGCCCAAAATCAGCAGAAGATGTATGCTGACAGACACCGAATAGAGAGAAGCTTTGAAGTTGGTGATCTGGTGTACCTTCGCCTTCAACCGTACAGACAATCTTCCCTGAAAACCAGTGGCAAGGACAAGTAGAAACCATGTTTCTATGGACCCTACCAGGTAGTGTGTAAAGTAGGTGAAGTTGCCTACGAATTGGACCTACCAGAAGGTAGTCGAATCCACGTCTTTCACGTTTCTTGCCTGAAGAAAGCGGTGAGTCAACACATCACAGTCTCAACAGATCTGCCACCCCTTGACGATGAAGGAAATGTTAATGCTAGAGCTAGCCGAGATCATCGACATTCGGGAGAAAAGGTTGAGGACACGCGCAGACAAGGAATTTCTTGTATGTTGGAAGGATCTACCGCTAGAAGACGCCACTTGGGAAGGCGAATGGATTTTGGAACACCCCAGTTTGTAGTTGCTTGAGGACAAGCAATATTTGGGATGGGAGGACTGTTATATCCTTGTCATTAAATGAATATTAATTGTATTTGGGCCTCGATTGATTTAGCTTATCTCAGGCCCATCTTTTATTTTAGCGTAGGTGTTAGTGTTGCTGTGTCAGCTTAATTTGTACACCTCGGGAATTTGTCTGACAGGTATTTATGACCAGTGTGTACAATGTATTTCTCATGTTGAGTTTTGATATTTTATTTGTAATTGTGAATTCCTGTTGAGATTTTGTTGTCTGTCATTTCAGAGGTGAAAGACCCTCCCTATCTGGTATTTGCAGTTTCGATGGGATTCAACCCTCACCCTACTCTATCTGTTCTTTGTTTCGAGTCTGGCAAATCCAAAGTATCAATAAAGTTTCCTTGCAAATATTTTCAGTTGTATCTGGTGTATTCTATATCATCTGTCTTTCATTTAGCAATTTACCACAAACTGCGCCAGGGGGATGAACACCATTCAATCACACGGCTGTTGCCCAAGACAGCGTACGACCTTCCTGCTCAGCGTGTGGCCAGCCTCCGTACGGACCTCCCTGTTAGCGTGCGGCCTGCCTCCGTACAGACCTCCCTATCAATGTGCAGCATGTCCACCGTACGACCTTCCTGTTTAGTTGTTTGTCCACTGTACATCCTTCCTACCGTACGACCTTCATGTTCAGTGAATGGCCTTCCTGTTCAGTATACAGCCTACCCATCATACGACCTTTCTACTCAACGTACGGCCAACTGTATCCTCTGTATGACCTACCACCGTATAGACTTTCTGATCACCATACAGACTGTTATATCTACAATACGTCTTGTTTCTTCACCGTACGGTCCATACCATAGTCAAATAACTAACACGGGGTGCTTGTTTCCAGTTGCATTGTGGTTGGGAACATTACAATAAGCCAACTCACACTTTTATTTTGAGACTTTTTATCATATCTGTGTGAATCTTTGATTCTTTGTTTTTCTTTTTCCTTACATAATCAATTCAAGCCATTTCTTCTCTTGACATCCCCAATCATCATTCTACTTTCTAGTTCTTTTTGCACACAAGCTTAACTTTCATTTATATGATATGAAGAATTAAATCTTGGAATCTTAAAATATCTATTTTCACCACCAAGAAATTCCTTATCATCAACAATGTTATAGTATTAGGAGTAAATGACCCACAATCATTTGGAGCATGCATCAAGTGGGAGGAGGATACTTGTCAACCCTGTAAATGGCAGAGGCAAGAAATGCAACAAATATTGACACAACCAAAGTCCAAAAGAATTGATTTTTCTACCTTTTTTTGTGCCCTCTATAAGTTATTTACCTTTGATTGAACTAACTATATATTGATAGAAAATACCAACAATCATAATGATATATAATCAAAAGAAGTGAAAAGACTAATACATGTGAAATGCATAGACGATTGCAATAGTGCTATATAATGATTGTGCTAAAAATATAATTTCTTACAATTTTCAAACATTATACATAAGACATAAACCATACATATAATTTGCATATTTTCTTTTCATATAATTGGCACATTTTAATTTCAAAAAATTTAGGAAAAGTGATCATGACAGAGAGATATCTATCAAATTCCAAGCTTAAACTTTTAAACCTAATCTGCATTACAAACTTTAACTTTATGGAACCACCCACTCCACTTTAAAATAATGCCAAAAAATCTCAACATCAACAACCAATAAAAAAGGGGCTGTGATGCAGTTATAGGCGCTACCTAAAGGCTAAAACCATAAAGTCAAATCTATATACGCTTGAGCCATAAAGCTCTAAACATGCAAATTCAGTCTCTGCAATGCAATGGCCGTGGAAGCTTCTAAAGCATTTTCAAAGATTTATTTTGTTCATTTCCTGCAAATCATATACATTGAGAGATTAAAAATTAATGGATAAGTAGTAAAGCTTAAGATCAATGGAAGACTTGGTAAGGGTTGATCTACATGTTTGTCTGTTTCCGTTCTATTGATGAGACTGTTGTCTGCTGATGAAGGGCATTGATAAGATTGTGTTTGGATTTGATATCAAATGTTCCAATTGAATTAATTATTGTGTTTGGATTTGATATCAAAGGTTCCAATTGAATTTATTAATTGATAGAGCAAGGAAATAAATGCAATTGGCAACTGTAAAGGTGAAGGACCCTCTGCTAGAAGGAAATATTTCATATTTCCGTTGTTCAAACGTTCTACTGCTTGTTTTCAATTAAGTTCACTTTTATGCGAGACAAAGATAAGCATCTAAGCGCCAGATTTCTAACATCCAAACATGATCTATTTATATGCATGATTTATGCATGTTCCGATAGTTTAAACATAGCTATATGCTAGCAGCCATATTACAGATGACGAGTTAACTAACAAAGCCATTTGCAGTCTAGCCAGTAAAGATCTGCATTACTTTTGTTGGAGGAACAAATACTAGGGCCAACTCCAGTAAGAGGGCATTTCGTTGGTATCATTATTAAAAGATGTTACCCTTCTGTAATCTGATGAGTTTCTTGTCAACTCCTCATATCTTTTCCAGGTAGTTTTCAGTTATCTAAGGCTTATGTGATTACAAGCTCTTAGTAAAACAATAACAGATATTCATTTATTGGAAAAGGAGGGATTAATCAATAAAAGGAGATAAAGTGGAACAACTTAGCCTCACAAAATTCTTCTTCATGTTGGGTAGGTTGTAATAAATTTGCAGTAACCGCTAGATGAATCTGAGATACGATTGTTAATCTGATTGTCCACAGCTACAAATCTGAAATGTAGATAGACCTAAGATACAAAGACATAATACATGTGCAGAGCAATTTGGAGTGATCTGGACAGGTAATGACAAAAGGGCAGTTATGAAAGCAAAATCTTTGATGAATTTGCTTGCAACAAAAATAGTCAAACCACTGGCGAGTCCATGCCAAAACCATCTTGCACAAAATAGGACAACATGATTTTCTATAGAACATGGCAAGCCGCAAAATAATACACCATGGTACTCAAGGATGTTGAAGCATTTAGATGGTGACAGGGCCATGCTTAAAGAACAAATACTTGCACAAGAACACCTTGGCCAAGCTTCAGGGCATGATAACAATGGTATTGGATAAAAATCTATGTTCGACGGAGTTTCTGGGACGGGGACGGGGACGGGGACGTGTTTCCAGCACGGGTACGGCTCAGAGCTAATTTTTAGGGGACGGCAGGGGACGGCTATTAAAAAAATAGGGAAATTTTTATATATATAGAAAGAATTCAAATATGCATATCATAACATTGATAAACCATTCACCATAGACATTTTGGAAGCTCAAAACAATGAATACATAGCAAATTAACGAAGTTCAAATACTTTCATTGTAAAAAAATGGCGTACATATAGCGAAAATGCCCAAAGGCTCCAAGTTTCATGCATAAACTGAAGTCCAACTAAAATACTAAATAGTAAACATAGAAGTTCAACTCCATAATTAGATGTCCATAATAATCAAAATCAATAATGTATCAGAAAATAATATACGACTGTCCTCTACGAAAGCTTTGTTGCTGCTCCTCTTTCTTCTTCTTTTTGGCAAGAATGAATGAAATGAACAAATGAAAGAGAGTTAGGCTTTTTATGTTTTTAGCATCCATACTACGGTTTAGTAGCTTTTATTTAATATTAGAGTCCACGTGGGGGCCGCTGAAAACCAAACAAATTAAAAAAAACTCACTTTTTAAGACTGGTGGCCGTTTTTTTTTGGCTGGGAAATAGGGGACGGATTTGGGTACTGGGGACGGCCCAGCTGTCCGCGGTACCCAAATCCGTCCCCTATTTAGGAAACTTTGTTTTTTTCAGTTTCCGGAACGTCCCCAATTTGGGAACGAAAAGGGGATTGTTAGGGGACATTGAAAATCCATCCCCGCGTCCCCGTTTTGTACCTGGGACGGAAATGGGGGTACAAGGGCAAGGGACGCATCCCCGTGGAACACAGATAAAAATGCAATGTTCAAGACACTTAAAGCTACCATTCATAAGACATGGAAAGGACAACATTTAAGTTTCATTTCTCTCTTTGATTGACGACTACAAATATGTCTTGTAAAGCACCACATGCCAAACATGTGAAGTAGAAAATCCAACTCTCAGATTGCAAGGACTAAGAGAAATGGTGTAAGGAGCACATTGCAAAATTATCAAACCATCATGCACAATGAAAAAATCAATTCAACTTTTGCATGTGTGGATTTCATAAATGTCAGAGGCCTGCATCATTTTC
>MU226219.1:557373-590699 GCA_018584345.1 Thuja plicata
TGTTTTTTGATGGTTCATTTACCCAATAGGGGTCAGGTGCTGGGATACTATTCATTACACCTCAAAGGTACTCTTTACCAAAAGCATATAAGATGTTGTTTCCTTGTACAAACAACATTGTTGAGTACGAAGCCCTAATCAATGGTATGAAGATCACCCTTGAGTGGCGAGTAGACAAACTAAATGTTCTTGGAGATTCACAGTTAGTCATCAATCAAGTAAATGATATATATCAGACAAGGGATGACAAGTTGGTACCTTATAAATGGTTGGTTGATGATCTCAAAAAGTATTTTACTCACATCACATTTCAACAGGTTCCAAGGGCAGATAATAAAGCAGCATATGCCATGGCTACTCTTTCCTCCATGCTACAGATGCCTGAAAATGATTTTTGACATGAGTTCATAGTGGAGACGTTACGCTACCCAGCCTATGACTCCCCTGATTCTCGAATGATCTATTCTGTCATAGGACATGACTCATCCTGCTACCATCATATCTTCTCCTACCTTCATGACTAGATTTTTCTAGACACTTACTCCTGGAATGAGAAACGTCACTTAATCTGTAGTGCTTCATAGTTTTTCATCATCTCTAATGACTTGTATAGATGTGGTCTAGATGGTACCCTCCTTAGGTGTTTAGAACCTGATGAATCCAAATGAGTGTTAGTAGAGGTGCATGAAGGTATTTGTGGGTCACACTCTAATGACCTAACATTGGCCTGTAAACTTATTAGAGCTAGTTACTATCGGCCAGATATGGAAAAAGAAGCAACATAGTTTGCTAAGTCTTGCAAACAATGTCAACTACATGGTAACTTGATTCATGCTCCAGCTAAGGAGCTTATTCCATTCATTACTTTCTAGCCATTTCAATAATGGGCCTTTGACTTGGTGGGTCATATTTACCCCTCATCCTCAAATGGACATAAATTCATAATCACAGCTACAGACTATTTTACTAAGTGGGTGGAGGTAGTCCCTCTCACCGTTTCCAATGGAAAATTAGTAGCTATGTTCATTCTCAACTACATCATCTGCAAGCATGGTGTACCCTCAGCAATAATCAATGACAATGGAAAAAAATTAAAAAACAAGGATTTGACAGAGCTATGCTCTAAGTTTAAAATTACTCAACATTGGTCTTCCATCTATTATCCTCAGGGTAATGGACAGGCAGAAGCATCCAAAAAGACAATCCTTAAAATCCTGCATCGCATAGTGCATAAATCTGGATGAGATTGGCATCTTCGGATCAATCCATCTCTCTGGGCATACATGAAAAGCATAAGAACACCAACATGGGCTACACCCTATGCTTTGGTTTATGGAGCAGATGTTGTGTTACCAATTGAGGTTGAGATTCCTTCTCTGCGAGTCTCTCTAAAAGGCCTCATTACTAATGAAGATAATAGAATATCTCAGCTACAAGAGCTAGAATTACTTGATGAACGTCATTAAGTGGCATTCGATCACCTTATAGCATACAAAAAAAGGATGTCCAAGAGCTATAACAAGAAAGTTAGACCAAGGGATTTCCAAGCGGGTGACCTTGTTCTGTGGGAGAACCCTAAGAATCAACAACATCAAATCCAAAAAGGGAAGTTTGAACCAAATTGGCTTGGTTCGTATATTATTACTACAGTGTTTGGGTCTGGTACCTATCAACTTTTTACTACTGAAGGAGAACAACTCAAAGAGCCCATCAACGCTCTTCATCTGAAGAGGTTCTACAGTTAAGACATCTTCAGTGTGCTCATGTATATACTAATGTCCTAAAATAATTCCAAAAATCTAAAAAAGTCCTGAAAAAATGATCATCTTAGTGAAAACCTAGCGATAGGTGCTTTGATGTATCTCCAAAAAAATCTCATATATTCCAAAAATACAAAAAAAATAAAAAAATTGAAAAATACAAAAAGAGAAAAAGAAAAAATTGGCTTTACACATTTACTTTCCTGCATTGCTGCTTTCCTTCTTTCCTGCTTGCATTTACTTTCAGTTCTTGTCAAGACACCAACTCACATGGATTGAAATTGGTCATACTCTCAGGGCAACCCTCCTGGTCGAGGGGCATTGTCCTATTACCTTTTGGTATCTTCTTCACATTAGTCACCAGTGGTTCTCACTGTGTCTGCCTACTGATGTATAGCTTATACTATGATCGCTTCATTTTGCACATCTCTCTCGCATCAGTCACCAGTGGTTCTCACCGCATCTGCCTACTATCACTATTCTATCAAGATTGCTCACATTTGTTACAGTTGGAGTTATACTCACACACTCTCTCTATTGACACTCGGTCTTGATGATTCTATGCTTTAATTTGTACATATCTTTTGGTCACTTTCGTGACACTCTGGTTCCTTTGCAGACCCTCCTGACTTGTCATTGATTCAACGCCATACGCTTGGGGACACTCACATCTCATTTTTCCTTGCAACATATGTCAAGTCAGTCATCATTGCTTGGGGGCATGGGCCCCCCATTTCATCACATATTCAGTTTACATGCGAGTCAGTAATCTTGTCACTTTTACAGGACAACTCTCTACTGACACAAACTTGTGTTTTTCAACACCACCATAAATAGTGTTTTTTTAACACTATCTTTGGGCACATCTGTGTTTTTCAACACACCTCAGATATCTCAAACATAAACATCTATCGATAACAATCAAACACAATGCACTCACAAGAACAATGATGTTTTTCAACACCTCTAAACATGAACATATTCAAAAACTTTGAAACTGGCTGAGCTATGCTTGAATATTTCTTTGTATGCTGTCTATTCTTACAAATTTTATTGATATTTTCTTTTTCTACTGCTTGTTGGTGTAGTCCTAATGATCCGGCAATGTCAAATAAATAGGGTGTATATGATAAGAGCTCCTGCACTAAGGTGGAGCCTCAAATCCCTCAATCTTGTTTATTTGTACGCCATGGTGAGGTTGGTACTATCTCCTTTCCTGTTGTTGCTATGTTTGTTATTGCTTTGTTTGTTATTGATCTGTTTGTTTACGCATGATCACACTCATGGTTATCTTGGCTTTGAATGCCTCGATATTGATGTACTCTTGCAATATCAATTGGAAACAATGTTCAGGTCATCTTGGCTTTTGTGGCCTGATGCTTACATTTGTTTCCTACATTTTATCCGATGACAAGTCATATTCATATCCTTATGGTTGCATTTTGGCGCTAGTAAGGGTTGTATCGACTGTCATGTTCCAAAGAAACAAAAAAATGCTCAATGATGATACATATACGATGGGTCTCACAACCATGTCCTAGAATTGCAGTCTCATATGGCATCTAGCATAGGATTGCATTTTCATTCTAGACTTGCATTGTGGCAGTAATTTGGTGTTCTCTTCATTGCATTCTTCTGAGTTCATACATTGAGGAGTTCTTCTTCACTGTCTTGGTTTCATCATGACTACACCAGTGTTTGGTCCTCGCTCTCGATTCTTCACACGTTCTTTTGGTTAGCATTTGTCGTCCTGCATGAGATGTTAGTACCATACATATTGCATATTTATAGTTCATTATCACCTATACATTGCATTTACATTTCTCATCTACACATTGCATTTACATAAATCATTTACATACATACATCTTTACATCTAAATCATACATATGCATTTCATACATCTACATATATTTAAAACATGTTCATACATTTGCATACATGCTGAATCACCTAACCATATAAGCATATAGGAAGCATTTCATAAAAGACAATATACAATATGCGATGATACCAAAAGACGAGCTCATATATGTATATATTTAATGTGTCGATACAAATACAAAATGGTGCTACTCGAGCATAATCTATCTCAAAATGGTGATATAATACAAAGATGCCAATGTCACATCAGATACATCCTATGATCTTATCTCTATCTATCTATCAAACCTAACTCTGGCCCTCTCCCTTGCCACCTGGAGTAGGTGGAGGTGGGGCCCTATCTGGTGGAGGTGCCATCTATGCTCCCTCCGACCCTCTCACATAGCTCAAAAATCTAGCCACTTGAGATGCCTCGTCAGGCACCGCACCTATATATGATGCATAGTAATAAGCCGCCCATGCAGTCTGATGTCACACCTCCTCCTGTGCTACCCGGAGCTGCTCTCGGAGATCCTGTATCTCCTGGTCTCTATCTAGTAATCATGCATCTCACACAGCTACCTGAATGGTCAAATCTCCCACCTGTCTCATGAGCTGTCTAACTCTCTCTCTCGAGACCACCACTGTGGGTCCTGTGCTATGTCCTACACAGGCTGATCCTCCTACATGGGATCCTCCTGCTATACCTCCTCCTAAGGGGGTACCTGCTACTTCTCAGTAACCTACTCTGCAATCCGTCGCTGAGAATGCCTTGTGCTACCACTGCCACTAGCCCCTACATCTATCCCCATATGTTGTGCGGGGATGTCAACCTATAATTTCTAAGGTAACTCCGGCTGTGCCCTCTACTGTGGTGGGGGTATCTATATCTATTGCACCTATGGATATACGACTTGTGGAGGTACCACCTGTGCTCGGCCTGCTATCCCCACTAGATCCATGAATCTTAGAAAGGGATGGGTAACGGAGTGCTCTCTATACTCAGCGGTCATGCCAACATCTGCTACATCTAAGAGATAGTCCCACTGAACTCGGACCAATGCGCGGATATCTATCATCATGCATCCCTGGTCTAACTTCGTCCCCCAACCCCTCCTGACCTCATCTGTAAACCTGGCATACACTGTGTACTCCTGTGAGATGTCCTGCGGTCGTTCGAACTGCTGCCATACCCGCTTCTGTGAAAATATCTCAATAATAGTGATGGTGCAACCTATCATTGCATATGAACAAAACATATGACTCAGCTGCTCTGCTACGTCATCCCAGGCCTCTATCATTCTCCAGGGCCTCCAAACTACTGCTACTAAATCATCGAGCTGAGCTCACCACTGATCAACCTTACCCAGCACAGGCTGGATAACCATCCCCCTATATTGGTAAATATAAGGCTCCAAGGGCTGCCTCATGTCCTCAAATATCAACCTGGTAACGGGAAGATGCTCCTAGGCCCATACCTGTAAAACAAATACTCCTGCTGCCATGCTCTTCGCCTCTCGGTAGTCGATCTCATGCATCTCATGATACATGTGTGCTAGCATACACTGTCCCCATCCACAATGTCAGGGTCGTGCTAGCATCAACTCCAACATCCTACCCCAGCCACACTCTAGACCGTCTTGTCCACGATCTGACATCAGATAGCACCCAAAGAAGCATGCTAGAACCACTAGTAACCTATGGGTCAAACCATACTGACCAATCAGATCCTCCCATGGGATTGCCCATCCCATAACGAGGTCATCTTGAAAGATCTCTCTCAATGCCACTGTCCCCATCCTGGGCTGTGTCTCATACTCTACACGGACACCGTGGAATGGTATCCTCAGGATCTGGTATATATCCTTGGGAGTAATAGTCATCTCCCTTTATGGTAAATGGAATGTGTTCATTTTCGAATGGAAACGCTCAACCAAAGCCCCTAGCAATCCATGATTTACCTGAATCTCTAGTACATCACACAGTGAACTCAGTCCCAAAGTACCTATATGAGCTGTCTCAGCATCATCTAACTTTGATACCAATCGATTGATGGCTAGGTGATGCAATCTAAATGCAATGTCTGGAAAGTCAACCTGCAAGACATGCAAACAACAGAGCACGATCAGTATTTAGAGATAATCAAAGAGTAATGAGATAATAAAGCATTAAAGACATCCTACAGACAGTAACAACGCTAACACAAAAGATATTGGACGCAATACAAATTGCTTTCATGTTCTTTTTGACCACTTTTTCCCATGCAAAGAAGCAGATTTTTGCGCGAAGAAGTTTTTTGAATCGCGTGACATTATACTTTCGTGCGAACTTTAATCCTTAGACGCGTGAGAAAATGCCCTCTAGAAGGGTTTCTCGTGTGAACATGGGTACTCTCCCGCACGAGATTCCTCACTGAATGGTGCGAAATGCAGTTTCTTCACACGATATTTCCCTATGAGGCACACGAAGAAACTACTTCTTCACGCGAAGACCTGCGACTCATTGCCTAAAAATGTGAAAAAATGAAGAAAAATCAATAGAAATTGAAAAAATTTGACATGCGGAGAGGTTTGTCAACTACTTACTGGAGGTCCATACGCTGCGGGCCGACCGTGTCTCCTCGATTTCTTGAAATGATGACTACTATAGGGGACCACCATTTTTGTCTTTTACTTAGAGCTCAATTCTCATAAAGTCAAAGGTTGAAATGATTTGAAAAAGACCTTTTCATCCTTATATAGGTTTTGACCTAATTTTTCAAAGTGCTCCATTTTGCTTGAAAACTTCACCATTACCTAATTTGACTGCTCTGAATCCATTTTCATGATCAAAATTGAAATCTAACACTTCTATATAGCTCAAAATCACATTTTAAAATTTTCAAGACCAACGCGATCAGATGGTTGTGTAGTTGACTTTTTGACATCGCTTTCTTGTCAGAATCATATCTTATCATCATTTTCTCAAATCTTTGACTTTTTTCCTCAAAAGTCAACTCTAGTCAACCCTATTCAAACTTGGTCAACCATACTTCAAAATCGCTCAAAATTGATCTTGAATCTTCTACATTCTTCCATGATCTATTCTGAGTTCTTCTTGATCTCTGATTCAACATCTATCTATGATTTTTGCTCTCCATCATCATTATGGCATGTCATCTTTCCATTTTTCTCCCGAGGGGTAGGATGATTACATCATTGAATCTATTCCAATCAATCTGATCTGATTTTCAAATATTTTTTAGCACTTGGGGCATGTTCAATTTTTCATACTTCACAGTCAAAAATGGATACTCCACAAATCAATAAGGGCATCTTTGTTCCTTACATCTTATCATCTTTTAAGTATCTGAGTAATCTAACTCAGATTTTTGAGCATCAAGCTTCGTTTTGGAGATGGTTCTTGAAAAACTATCTTTTTGGGACAGGTATCGGGGCAATCTAACCCCGACTCCTGATAATCAAGCTCCATTCTGGAGATGATTCTGAACCTCTATCTTACTATCTTTTGAGACAAGTATCGGGGCATTCTAACCCTGATTCCTGAAGGTTGAGCCTCGTTCTGAGGACAATCTTGTGAAAGATATCAATCTAACCTAGACATTGGGAGACTAAGCTTCATTCTAGAGATAGTCCTAAAATTTCTATTGATTATCTTGTTGGACAGGTATCGGGGCATTCTAACCCTGACTCCTGAAGGTTGAGCCTCATTCTGAGGATAGTCTTTTGAAAGATATCAATATATTAGGTATCAGGGCATTCTAACCTGGATCCCTGAGGATCAAACTTCTTTCTAAAGATGACCCTCAAAAAATCTACTTGACCGACGTCTTGGAAACCTAACCTAGACTTCGGAGAGTCAAGCTCTATTCTGGAGATGGCTCTAAAATCTTTGCATCATCATTTTTCAAATCTATTATTCTGTGCTTCAGGAATTAGACTATTCTTTGAATCAATGCGCTGCTCGCACATAAATTCAAAGAGGGGAAAAATGTAACACCCCAAAATTGGCATCTTGCAACCCTAACCAATTTTGTTGCATTTATCATTCTTCTAGATTATCAAAGTCCTATTGTACTAGGCAATTCTGAGTTTTAACTGACTCTACTCGACCTAAGTGTCAAATGTAGAAAATCCTAAATCAGCATTAATCATACATCATATTTGATTCCTAAATATCTATTGGCTAAACAAACCTTATGATCAAATTAATTTAATTAATAAAGCCCTAGCACTATAATTAAATTAAATTCACCCTCTTTAGCTAAAGACACATGAAAAATGAATTAAATAATACTTAAATTGTTAGATAAATATCCTCATTTCAATAATTGAATTTAATTATTCAGATAATTGAGAAAAAGCAATTATGAGGTCATATTTATTTAATTAATTGAATATTCTCTCAAAAATCTTTCTTTTATTCAAAAATAGAATCTTTGAATTAATTGTGCTTTAAAGAGAAAGAAAACAATTTAAATCAAATAAAACAGAATTAAATCAAAGAAAGAAAACAACTAAAATAGAAAGAAAACAATTTATTGTATTTTTTTGAATAAAGCTTTCTATTCTGAACTGGATTTTCTATCTATTTTATTTCAAAGAGGAAATTTTCTATTCTAATCATCTCTGAGTCTATAAAAGAACTCTCATTCTTCATTTCAAACCCCCACTCATTTTTATGCATTGTTAGAATATTGAATTATTGTCTCATTTCTTGATAATTTCATATAGAGTAATTTCATTATTGCAATAGAATAGTTTCAATTTCTAGACTAATTGCATTGAAATCATGTCTTAGATTATCTTACATCTTTCAATTCTTAGATTAATCTTGTATTGTATTGCATTCATGGAGAAAAATCCTTCATTCCTAGATTGGTCTATGGTTGTGAGACTCTTGTCCTGAGAGCTATTTCAAAAACCTTGTCTGGATAGAAGGCAATAGGTTGAATCATGCAGGCAGACAGGATGAATAATCTCATATTTAGTCTTGTGTGTATCTAGTGAAGAAGGACTATGTTGAAGTGTATGGTGAGTTAACAAGGCCAAATTTACCACATACATTTCTAACTCCCATACCTGAGCAGAGATTCTTGCATGGCTAAGGGTGCGATCTACCCTGTAAAAGTCCGGGAGGGACGCTGCCAGAAATTCTCTCATTGCCATTATTTTCTTGGTTTCCCACCCATCCGCTGCTTGCGCCTTTTTCTTCATCATGCGCAGTGAGGCCACATCACCCTGTGCAAGCAGCAATCTGCAATAAGGGGTTCCAGGGTAGACTTCAGCCAAAGGTCGTGTTAGTTATTCCAGAAGTGCGATGAGGTTAGCATTTATCTCTCTTTCCTCTTGCAGCTTCTACCCCTATTTTGCATACCAGGCCTCTATAGCCTTGGTAGCCTCTTTGAGCAAGTCAAGTTCTCCTTGCTTGTCCCTTTTCCCCAGCTCAACCTCTCTGATGGTGTAGTCTTCAGGCCTCATGGCCGCTGCATTTGTATTTGCTGGGGGTGTTGCAATGACCGCAACTATACTTCCTGTTGGGTTGGTCTAGAGAGTATGGACCACCCGTACCCTCTTGGGCTTCTTTGTTTCGACATTTTTGGCCATCATCTCGGCCAATGACAAGGGAGCACTTGTAGGTGCCGCTGGAGCTTTTATTTTCTTTGTTTCCACCAGCCATTGAGGCCGATGGGGTGGCCTTGCTGCCAATTATTTCTCACTGAGATTCACTTCCAAATCTGGCAACGCATTCCCTAAGTTTATATTTTCTTCCGGCTCCTTTTCCTGTTCTTGTTCCAGTTCCTCCCTTGCTTCCTGTTCTCCAGAATCTTTTGTATTTTCCGCCATGCTGGCGTCTTCTACAAAATCACCTGGAATCTTTTCTCCAGTTTTCATCTCTTTATTCTTTGGGACTTCATCCTCCCTGGTGGTATCAACAACCTCTTCATTTTCTTCTCCAAGGACCTCCTGGTCCATTGGTTGCTACTGCTCTCGGGCCTTATCGGCCTCATTTTCTTCAACATTTTCTTCCTCCACTGGGACATCCTCCAGAGGTGGATGAGGTCGATGACCAAAATTTAACATGGCAGCAGCTTTCACGACCTCTCTGAAAGTGCTTCGGGGCACTTGGTCCCCTGAAGTCTCCAAAGGCACCTGGAGTGTGATGGTTAGAGGTATGGTTGTTCCCTGGGGTCCGGGTTCTCCTCCCACCAGGGGCTCATCTGTAGGTTGCCTTGGCATATCTACAATCTTTTGGACCTATGGTTCTTCCTGTTTGGGCTCAGCATTTTCTCCCCGAGCCTCTTGCTCTGATATGTCCTTTTCTATGGGGAGTTCTTCTTTTGCAGGGGCCTCCTTTTCTTGAGCCTCGATTTCTTCCACTGCAGTATTTACACCCTGCCGGATCTCCAGAAGCTCATCCACCGAGAATGTGTCATCAAAATCGTCATGCGGTGGAGAGGAGTCTGAGATATCCTCAATTTTAGGAGAATCCAAACTTACATCCATCAGGGGATTCTTGGGTATACCAAGAGGAGCAATTGGTATGGGGATCACTGCTATTTTATTTTTCCTTATAAGAGAAGCCCCAGTGTCCAAAATGCTGGAAGACTCTGCTTCAGAAAAGGTCTGCCTATTCATCATCGCCCCCAACAAAGGAGGTCCCATTGAGTGAGCAGATGCCATTGGGGTGATTGGGAGGCCGACAGCCACCTCAGTGCTGATTTGTTGGCTGGCCAATTTTGCTGCCTCCATCTGGTCATGTAGCTTTGCCATTAGGAGTGTGGGGATTTGAGGGGACACCTTAAGCACTGTGAATCCCTCCTTTTCCTTTCCTTTGCTCACACTTGCTCCAGTGGGCATGGTGGAGGAAGAAGGTCCAGTGTCGGCTGAAGAAGTGATGGTCTTCTTGACTACTACTTTCTTACAGGCGCTTTTGGGGCACACACAGGCAAAATACTTATGGCTCGCTTCTATGGAGTGGCATACTCCCTTAATCGTCAAATCCTCTGGAGTGGCCCAATCCACTGGAGGGAAATCCAATTTTTCCAGCCCCTATCCTTTGTACGCTAGATCTTCCAGTGGCCCATCGTCATTGAAACCTTTTAAGAAAGTTTGAAGGTCTAGCGCCTCCATGAGCCCTTTGCTCATTCTACTATGCTGTTGGGCCCTGAGATCAAAGTCGTCTTGGCAATCCACCTAGCAATCTTCAATGTCATCTTCATGTGGGGAGGGATCTGTAAGTTAATCAGGAACACTAGATTTTGGCCATAAACCAGATGGAATGGGGATGTTCCTAGGGTGGCCTTAATTCAAATATGATCTACCCAGAGGGCGAATCTAAGCTTTTGGTGCCAATCCCAAGGATTCTGTTGTAGCAGGTGTTTGATCACTTCAAGCAAATTTTTGTTTGTTGATTCAGCAACACCATTCCCTTGGGGGTAATAGTTGCTAGAGAACTTCAGAGTGATCTTACGGTCATAGGTCCATTCGAGTAGTTGTGCTGAAGAAAATGCTAGACCATTGTCACATACTATAGAAAAGGGCATCTTGAATCTTTTGACGATGTTTTCTTCTAGAAATTTGATAACCACATCTGCCATGTTGTTTTTACAAGGTATAGTTTTAGACCATCGGGTGCAGTAATCAGTTGTAGTCATGTATCAGTAGTTGGTAGACGAGTTGGGGTTGATTTTCTTGATAAAGTCAAATGCCCATTGGGTGAAAGGTCTAGCTTCGAACACCGGTTGTAAGGGCATAGTCAGGTTATGCTCATGATGTGCCATGGTTTGGCAAGTATGGCACTTCCAGATGTGAGTATAGACATATTTAAAAATGTAGGGCCAGTAATATCCAGCCCAAAGGATCTGATGGGCGGTGGCATCAACTAAGCCATGCACGGTCCCAAACTGCCCATGGAATTCTTCAATCATTTTTGTAGCTTGGTCCCTATCGATGCACCAAAGGTACACTCCCGCATAGTTCCTATGGTAAAGCATGGAGTTTTTGATCATGAAGTGGGCACTTTTCATCCACAAGGCACGGCGTTTGTTGGCAGGTAACCCCTCCAAGCATCTGTTATTTAACAATAGGTACACCAGATCAGTGTACCATGAGTCTCGAGTGATAGAGTCCACCATGTATGTTTGACATTCTATGTGAGGGGTCTCTTCAACCATTACTTGACTTAGTCCCTGGCCTTGAACTATCTTCATTGGTTGCATTTCCAAGTCGTATTCTTGGAGGATATCCATCCATTTCCCCCATCTTTCACCCAATTCACTCTGCATCAACAGAGATTTCACAGCCTGGTCTAGGATGATAGCGTGCACCTTACTCCAGAGAATGTAGTGCCAAAAATTCTTCATGGCATGAACAAGAGCAAAGGCCTGCTTTTCCAATGATGAATAATAGACTTCAGTGTTCTTAAAGGGGGAGCTCATGAAAGCTATTGGTCGTTCTTCCCCTTTGACCTTTTGGGTCAATACAGCCGTAGCAGAATGCGGCAAAGCAAAGGAGTAAATATAAAATGGGAGGGAGTAGTCTGGGCTAGCCAGAACTGGTGCCTCCATTATTGTCTATTTAATTTGAGAAAATGCCCGCTTTGTCTCAAGACTCCACTCAATTTTGGTATCTTTCTTCATCATTTCATTAAGTGGCTTTACTATTTCGGTGAATCCTGTGATGAATCGCTGGACAAAGTTGATCTTTCTAAAGAATGATCACATCTCCTTCTTGCTACCGAGCATTTGCAAATTTAGCAATATTGCTTCAACTCTCTTAGGGTCAATGGATATACCCTTCTCAGAGATAATGTGCCTGAGAAACTTCCCTTTGGTGACCCCGAATATGCACTTCTTGGGGTTGAGGGATATTCCGTACCGGCAACATCTCTCATAGATCTAGGTAAGGTGGGTGGAATGGTCACGCTTGTCCCGGGAAAAGATGGTCAAATCATCTATGTAAATGATTATGCACCAATTTAAAAGGCCCTCGAATGCAATGTCCATGGCCTTCTGAAATGTGGCCCCTGCGTTAACCAAGCCAAAAGGGCATCCTCCAATATGAAAATGTCCCCCACTTGGTGGTGAACGTCATTTTGTCTCTATCTTCATACTTAACCATGACCTGGTTATAGCCAGAGTATCCATTAGAGAAAGACATCATTTGGGATCCATTCACTATCTACAACACCTCATCCAACGTGGGGAGAGGGTGATTATCTTTCTTGGAGGTTCTATTCAAATTTTAGAAATCCACGCAAAGGCAAATTTCATCGCTCTTCTTTCTCACAGGGACTAAGATGGAAACCCACGTAGTATGCCGGATTAGAAAGATTATTCGGGCTGACAACAATTTTTCCACCTCTTAATGAATCAGAGGCTTGATAAGTGGGTTGACTGGCCGTTGCTTTTGCCGGAAAGGCTTAGCATCAAGTTTTAGTGGGATGGTATGAGTCGTAATGGATGTGTCATATATTTTCAAATCCTCATACCCCCACATGATCACGTCTATGTATTCTCAGAGAACCATGAGAATCTTCTCCTTCTCCTTAGGGGAGCAGAAGGTACCGATGTGTATCATCTTTTCTTCATCAGGCTGGCTGATGTTCAATTTCTCAAATTTTGCTCCCTAAGAGGAGGATGATATCTTTTCCTGGCCCTTAGGGTCTAAGTCGAAGGTTCATTCAAGCATGACCATCCCTGCCAGGATGGTGTTGGTAGGTAGGTCCATGATCCCATCATCTTCATCACCCTGTCCAGTGTCATCATGGTCTCATTCCTCCACTATCTGGTCTTCAAAAATGCCAATATTGGCCATGAAGGCCAGGATATGCTGATCATCCTCAAAAACCTAAAAGTGGGTGATGTTATCTGGAATGGATAGGGCGGGGACCATCTCAATGGAAAATCTCTAGAGTTGTGAGCCGGCCATGGGCTCAAGTGTGCTGGCAGAAACAGTAAGGGCATCTGGGACATAATTTCATCGTCGGGGAATGAGATCAATGTCAAAGGCTTTGAAATCTTTGATAAGGATCCTTGCCTGATTGCGGTATGCAGCCAACCTCTTATCATGACATGTGTATTGACTTCAGACTTGTTTGACGATCAACTCTAAATCACCCAGGGCCCAGAGGTGAGTGATTCCTTTCCTTAATGCCAATAGGAGTGCAAGGACTAAGGCCTCGTACTCCATAATGTTGTTTGTGTAGTTAAAATACAACCTATAGGACGTGAGGAAGGAATTTCCTCATGGGTTGATTAATTCTACTATGGCTCCACAACCTTGTTTGGATTGGGACCCATCAGACTTAAGGTTCCACAAAAAATCGCTTGTCTTCTGGAGCTAGGGAGATGGAGTAGTCTTTGGATTATTTTTGGGGAACTTAAGAGTGTCCTCCTACCCTGATGGTGTGTGGGTGAGGTCTATCTCTAGAAGGGTTTGGGGTTGAGACCCCCGCAGAAATGACACTAAAGAAGTGCTTCTAGCAGGGATACTAGGCTCTGGGGAATCATGTTCATGCTCTTTGTTTTAGAGGGCATCAATGTACCGGGTAGAAATAGAAAGAAAAGCCTCACACTCTAGCTCTGAATGTTTCTGATATTTTACCCGACACCAAGTGTCAGACAAGAGTGTAGCGGGAGTCACTATGGCACCCTAAGAGTTAACCTCAACCCTCAACTTTTCTTCTAGGTCTTGGGTTCTCTGCAAAACTATGGGATCCTCTCCTGGGTGAAATCAAATGTTAAGATTTCAAGAAGTTGGTACACCCTAGGGGAAGTCTCAGAGAATAAGACCTCATTGACCCTCCCAACTTCGATAAGGGCCTGCTTCATCCAGGGCTCACTTTCAACCTGGATCTTGTATGATTCTCCTTCCTAGGGGATCCATAAGTGGGAAAAGTTGGTCGAAAAGTATCTATTCAAGGAATTAGACCAATTCTGAATTAATAACATCCCATAAGTATCTAGGATGTCCACCACTTAGATATCAATTATGCTGGTTATTCTAGGGTCCTAGATGAGCTATATCCAAATGTTCTTTAGTTCTCCCACCATTTTCACAGCAGTTTTATCCAATTGGATTACTGCACCATTAGATGGGGTAGGTCAGAATCTGAGCTTCTGGCATATGGATAAGGGCATGATGTTGCCAGATGCTCCAGAATCTACTAGGTAGTTGTGTAGATTTTTGCCTTGTATGTTCAGGCCTAGTAGGAATGGGGGATCTTCATTATTTCCCCAGAAGATGGTCGCATTGGCATCCTAAAAAGAGATGGTCTTGGGTAGGTGGGTGATAGCTTTCGGGTTTCCCAAGAGCTTCAGAAGAAACTTCTGCTCGAGACAGTTTAGCGAAACCTCCATCAAGGTCATGGAGGTGGTGGTTTGTTCTAACACCTTCACAATGTCAAACCTTCCTCCTGGGAATTGATGGCTTCCCTCGACCAGGTACTTTGCTTGGTTAGAGCTAGAACTTTTTGGAGGGACAGGCCAGCCATTTATATTGTCCTGGGGAGGAGTGTCCTTGGGAGGTGTTGGCATGTAAATTGGTCCTTTACCAACCTGGCTCCGAGTGTTGTAAGGAGCCCATAGGTTAGTGAAGACATTGGACTCAAAGGGTGGAATCGACTCATTAAAGAATCCTTGCAATACAGATTCTTCTTCATCTTCTCCGACGGATCCAAAGAAGATGGCCTCATAGGTGAATGCACCGTGAGTTGGCTCTTGCATAGGAGGTTCTGGGGGAGTAGGATAAGATAATTGTTGACTGTCCAACTGGGAAATCATGATGACCTTCTCTAGCATTTCACAAATTACCTCATTGTGGGAGCCTGTGTCATGCAATCTACACCAATTGGTCATGGGTAGGAAGTCTGCGACTGGCATGAAATGGGATGGTCCAGCGCCATTTTGATTAGCATTTTGGTTTGGAGGCAGACCTCCAATGTTTGCATTGTTGTTCCATTGCTGTTGGTTGGGTCGAGGCCCATTGTTGAAATTTCTTCCCCCAGCATTGTTGTTTTATTGGCCAGAGAAAATATTCCCTCTCTGGGAATTGGAATTCTAGGGTGCGTAGGACCCCGCCTTCAGTTGACCCATGTCTACAATCAGGGTAGACATCATTCACTAGAGGGATTTTACCTTAGCAGTCAACTTAGTGTTTGCGTCATAATATGACGGTTGTTGTTGTTGGTTCCCATGGAAGGCAATAGCATTTTCCAGAGTCGAGGGTGAAAATCCCCCAGCTGTAGACGACTAAAAGAATGGCACTCTGGATGGTTGTGTCTGCTGGGGCTGGTTCCAAGGGAAAGATTCCAGACTTGGTATTGTCTGAGTCTGCAATGGATATATGTACTGGGCCTGCTAGTCTATTGGCAGTGGCGGGGGAGTCATGGCCATTACGGGGGCACCCATTGCTAGATTGGGGTTATATCCCCCGGTATAAGGAGTTCCACCAGGGATCATGTTAAATGGTGTGCTTTGTCCAATCCTACCCAGAGATTTGTTGAGGCCACGGGACAATTCTAAGGCTAGGTTGTAGACTTTCACCAAAGTATCCTGATCTCCTGGGGCGGTAGTTCTCTAAAGGAGAGTGGCAATGAAGGGGTCCATCGCGTTGAGATAGTTCTATATGGTTACTTCTATGCATGGGATGAAAGGACCCGTGTACCACTTCAAGGCACATTAGAATCGGTGATTGAATGCTATGAGGGGTTCATTCAGTTCCTTCTTGATGGAAATGAACTAGCTATGGGACCAAGCTGGGTCCACATGTACGCAAAAGGTAGCCAAGAAGGTGTCCTCCATGTCCTGCCAACTATTGATGGAGTTGGCGGGAAGGTTAAGGTACCAGTTTAGTTCATCTTATCCTAGGGACAGGGGAAACATTCAGGTCACAACATCTTCATGTTGGATATGGTGTCAGTTCATGAAATATTTATATGCCTGTAAGTGTTCCTCTGTGGTTTGAGATCCTAGGTGCTCATATCTTGGGAAAATCTTTTTCGGGTGTGAGGGTAAATCATTGGTTGCGCCTGGAAAAGTTCCCATAGGGGACCCGATATTTCTGAAATATGTAGCCATTTGGGGAGTCAAATTTTGAGTAGGTTGAACGCTGATTCTTGGGATTATCTAGGAAGCTTGGATATTCTATGGTACACTATACCCCCAGACAATGGTAGCTTTTGTGACTTTCAGGGTCTTTTTCTTTCGAGCAGGGGGCTTGAGTTTGGCAAACCTTCTGGGATCAGGTGCTGATCTAAGGATTCTTTCAAATCTCACTGGGGAGAAAGACCCAATCCCATTGAAGGCTTGACTCCTAAAATTATGGCTTGGGGAACCCTTGGGAGGTGTATAATCAGAATCCTGAGAGGGGGATGAGTTCATGCCCTCCTTCTAGCGCCAGTTTCTATTGACGGGGCTTTGTGACCGGGTCCGCCAATAGGTGTAAGTTGTCACTGGGTATAGGGGTACCGACCAACTTCACCTATAAAGGTTTTCTAGGGAAATGAGATTCCCCAAGCCTCCAAGCATGTGAGAGTCAAGTCTTGATAGTGTGGGGCTCAGTTGGGAGATGTGACTATTTTTTGAGGGGGATAGCTGGTTTTCTTCAACTCGTCAACTCTGGGGATTCAGATGAGTGGGGTTTTCTCCAAGCATGCTTTCACTTAAAAAATAAACTTAAAAATATCTTGTAGAGTTAGAAATATTTAATCTACCTATAGTTATGCTAATTATTCAAAACATCAACAATGCTCTAACACACTACACTAAATACCGAAGAAGCATACAACCATAAGTTCATATTTCATCAGTAGCAAAAGAAAGGAGGTCATTAATCTACTTTAAGCATTAGAGTGAAGGACATAAAGAACACAAAACATAAAATACCATCAACCCAGAAGACAGAGTGCCAACAACTTCATTGAGAGAACCCTTCCTTCTTCATTAACATCTTTCTAGCAACCACTGGTGCTTGGTACAATGGGAGATCCTAGCGAGCATTTAACTACTAAAAGCTTAAAAACTATAGAGTATTGAGCTCTGCAATTAAGAAATGAGAAAATCCTTTACTATTAATTGTGGATTGCAAAATCATCAATTTCGCCAACCCTTGGAATGAGGTCGGACTTATTATTTATACACATCTTTCGATCTAACCCTAACCCTAACTTATTTTACACTTTACAATAAAATACATTATCCAGTGGATGGTACTACTTGCACCACGTTACAAAAAGCCTCAAGATGGAAAGGCTTGACATGTTAGAAGAATAAGACAAGAAAGATGGAGTGGAAGAATCAGCCTCGAGATGAGAGCTGAGAAAGAGAAAGAAGAAATCTGATCCCCTGGGGATCGAGGCTACATGCCTCATAAATGGGAAAAGTGGCACCCTATCTCTGATGTGCCAGGTGTATCTCTGAAGTGACACCTTGGGAAGACCACCTATCAGAAACCCCCCATTGAGCTGATGTGCCTTGTTGTAGCTACCCATCTTCTAACAACTTCCATTAATGCCCTGAAAGTGACCGGTCGGCATTGGGAACTGAGACAGGTCACGTGAAGAATTCAAAAATGTGGGATTCAAAACTCTGGGATCTGGGAACTTACGTTCCAAAAGAATAAAGAATATAAAATATGATGTCGGGCCAAATTCTCCCAGATCCAGAAAACTTTATTGATTTTTATTTTCTCCCAAGCTTCTAACACTTTCCTAATGCTTTCTTCATCTATGCTCTAGATTCTATCCCATCTACTATGGATAGCCTCCATTGCCTCCTCAACCTCTCCAGCCCCGTTCCAGAATTTTTTTGCCATCTTGATGGTGTCATGCAACTGAATCATAGTCTTTGACAATCGGGACAACCTTCCTTGATCAAAATCTCCACCCAGCGGATACAGGGATTCCATCTTTTTGTCAAACTTATTGAGGACATAGTCCTCTGGGGTACACATTTTGGTGGTGAAGGGGTCAACTTGTGATACCCCAACCACAAATGTTTTGAATAAATCCAAGGGATATTGGGCAGCTATCAATTTCTCTTTTAAGGTCTTAACTAGTTCCTTGCAAACCTCAATTTTGAGGGCAAGTCTAGAGTACTGGACCTAGAGGGAATCATATGATTCTTCTCCCAAAATGCTAGATTCTGTGGCAACTTCTTCACTAATGTTGCAGATCTCCTCCATCCTAGCCTTCCATTTTTCATATTTCTCTAAGTCTAACTCCCATACCTGAGCGGAGCTTCTTGCATGGCTAAGGGTGCGATCTACCCCATAAAAGTCTAGGAGGGACGCCGCTAGGAATTCTCTCATTTCCATTATTTGCTCGGCTGCCCACCTATCTGCTACTTGTGCCTTTTTTTTCATCATGTGTAGTGAGTCCACATCGCCCTGTGAAAGTGGCAATCCAGAAGAAGGGGTTTCGGGGTGGACTTCAGCCAAAGGCCATGTTAGTTCTGCCAGAAGTGCGAGGAGGTTAGCATTTGTCTCTCTTTCCTCTTGCAGCTTTTGCCCCTATTTTGCATATCGGGCCTCTATAGCCTTGGTATCCTCTTTGAGAAAGTCAAGTTCTCCTTGCTTGTCCCTTTTCCCCAGCTCGACCTCTGTTATGGTGTAGTCTTCAGGCCTCGTGGCTGCTGCATCTGTATTTGCTAGGGGTGTTGCAATGACTACAATTGTACTGCCTGTTGGGTTGGTCCAAAGAGTATGGACCACCCATGCCCTCTTGGGCTTCTTTGTTTTGACATTTTTGGCCATCATATCGGCCAATGACAAGGGAGTGGGTGTAGGCAGCACTAGATATTTTCTTTTCTTTATTTCCACCAGCCACTGAGGCAGTTGGGGTGGCCTTGCTGCCAATTCCTACTCACTAAGATTCACTTTTGAATCTGGCGGCGCATTCCCTGAGTTTATATTTTCTTCCAGCTCCTTTTCTTGTTCTTGTTCTAGTTCCTTCCTTGCTTCTTGTTCTCCAGAATCTTTTGTATTTTTCGCCACGCTGGCATCTTCTGCAAAATCACTCAGAATCTTTTCTCTAGTTTCCATCTCTGTATTCTTAGGGACTTCATCCTCTCTGGTGGTATCAGCAACCTCTTAATTTTGTTCTCCTGGGACCTCCTAGTCCATTGGTTGTTGCTACTCTTGGGCCTTATCGGCCTCATTTACTTCAACATTTTCTTCCTCCATTGGGAAATCCTCCAGAGGTGGATGAGGTCGCTGGCCAAAATTTAACAAGGCAACAACTTTCACGACCTCTCTGAAAGTGCTTCGGGGCACTTGCTCACTCGAAGTCTCCAAAGGCACCTGGAGTGTGATGGTTAGAGGTATAGTTGTTCCCTGGGGTCCAGTTCTCCTCCCACCAGGGGCTCATCTGTAGGTTTCCTTGGCATATCTATGGTCTTTTGGACCTGTGATTCTTCCTGTTTGGGCTCAGTATTTCTCCCTGAGCCTCTTGCTCTGATATGAAATTTTCTATGGGGAGTTCTTCTTTTGTAGGGGCCTCCTTTTCTTGAGCCTCAGTTTCTTCCATCACAGTATTTACACCCTGCCAGATCTCCAGAAGCTCATCCGCCGAGAATGTGTCATCAAAATCATGATGCAGCGGAGAGGAGTCTGAGATATCCTCAAGTTCAGGAGAATCCAAACTTACATCCACCAGGGGCTTCTTTGGCATACCAAGAGGAGCAATTGGTATGGAGATCGCTGCTATTTTCTTTTTCCTTATGAGAGAAGCCCCAGTGTCCAAAATGTTGGAAGAATCTGCTTCAACAAAGGTCTACCTATTCATCATCGCTGCCAATGAAGGAGGTCCTATTGAGCGAGCATATGCCATTGGGGTGATTGGGAAGCCGACAACCACCTGCATGCTGATTTGTTGGCTGGCCAATTTTGCCGCCTCCATCTAGTCATGTAGCTTTTCCATTAGGAGTGTGGGGATTTGAGGGGAAACCTTAAGTGCTGGGACTCCCTCCTTTTCCTTTCCTTTTCTCACACTTGCTCAAGTGGGTACGGTGGATGAAGAAGGTCCAGCACTGGCTGAAGAAGAGATGGTTTTCTTGACCGCTGCTTTCTTGCGGGCGCTTTTGGGGCACACATGGGAAAAATACTTGTGGCTCACTTGTATGATGGAGCGACATACTCCCTCAATCATCAAATCCTCCAGAGTAGCCCAATCCACTAGAGGGATATCTAATTTGTCTAGCCCCTTTCCTTTGTATGCTGGATCTTCTAGCGACCCATCGTCATTGAAACCTTTTGGGAAAGTCCAAAGGTCTAGCACCTCCATGAGCCCTTTGCTTATTCTACTATGCTACCGAGCCTTGAGATCAAAGCCGTCTTGGTAATCTGCCCATAAATATTCAATCTCATCTTCATGTGGGGGAGATGCCCTTGGTAGTGTGAGGGTAATTTTTCCACGGGGGTCATAGTTCTTCTGGGTGCGGTTGAATTCAACCAGCCCCAACCCTTTTAACTCATTATTTGCCTCCTGGGCTGCAGCAAGGCTGCATGTATAATCCCTGCAAGAAAAGGAGAATGGGACATTAGAGACCTTCTTCACTATGAAGAGGGCATGCAGATCCATCATCTGCCTGCAAAATTCCAAAAGAATAATCCTATCCCCGCAATACTGGGGAAGGAGGTACAACTTCCTGTTGAAGCCTGTCACCCTAATGTAAGTGTGATGCCTGAATTGAATGAAATATTGGCCATAGGAGTTGACCAGTGCCATTGCCACCTATGAGAGGTGGTACCTGGAATCTTGGGTAAGTGTAAGAATGTTATGGTAAATGAAGGCATCGTTTACCCGGCAAAAACTTTGGAAGCTTAGCTCCCACTGTAACTGGGGATAATGATCCCAAGGTGTAACCTTTCCTGGACCATTTCTGAGCTCTCCAACTATTCTAAGGCCCTAAAAAGCTAGCCTCTATTGTGCCAATGCCCATAGTACATACGAGGTCATGTAAAACTGTGAATGTTGGGCAACGGTCCGCATCTATGTATCCACATGATTGGATATAATCGCCTCCCAGTTGAAATCCTTGCTATGGGTTGTTATGCAGTATAAGAAATAATACATCCATGCCAAGAATTCCTAGGCATGGGGCCATCTGAAGATTCTACACAAAAATATTATGCCCGCTTGAATGGGCTCCTTGAAATCCCTGCGGGGAATTTCCAATTTCATTCTCTTATAGTCCCACTTTGGAGACTTTAACCAGTGATTATTGAGATGCTGCCGGGAAATGGTTTCGGCCTCACAAAATTCCTTTAGTGAGTTGGTCATGGTGATTACTACAGACCCTTTGAATTTTGGAATTCCCAACCCAAAAGCAAAGGTGGGAGCATCTAATGTGACGATTGTGGCAGTATATTGCAACGACCGGGGATCTGGAAGCAATACTGAATGAGTGGCCGGGTTATATAATATTTCTAGCTGCCTGATAAGTTTAGGGGATTGCATCGTGCATGGAAAATTTGTGGCCTTGATGATGCCAGAGGTAGCTAAGTAAGTTGATATTTTGTCCCCTTGTTCTTTCAACCTGTAAATGGTCTGGATTAGACCTTGTAGTTCAACCTAACTCCTAGGGTCTGAATCTATCATTTCTTGAACCTTGGAGTCTATTTTAGACCCTGCAACACCTCCATCCATTGGATACTTGGAGTTTAATGGAAGCTTTGCCAACATTCTTTCCATCTTTGATTTTGTGGCTGCCTGGGTGGAAGTAGTTGGTAATTCTGGGCTATTAGGAGGCATGAAATTGTCAAACATCTCAAACCAGCTTAAAAACCACCTGCAAGACCAGAAAGTTGTCAGAACATACAAGGATGTGAAAAACCCCACAATATTTTCTACCAGCCTGCACCTATCAAGCAAACATTAGTGCATATATATCCAAAAGTTCTAGAGTTTCTAAAAAAAATGAACATGGATTAAGCATTCCAAAATGTGCTGACATGGTGACAGAAAAAGTAGAGGACAAGGTCCCACCGAGAGTCTGGAGTCTAGAAAAACTAGCTATTGCCAATGAGACTGGCAATGAAGTCGTACACTAGTTGACGTGTGCTAGCACATGGGAAAATAGTAGGCAATGTAAAGGCAATTATGACATTGATTAGGACAAGTGGGCTGACACAGGGCAAAAATAAATGCCAGATTGGACGTGTTTTAAATTCCATATGTGGGGAATTAATCCCGCCATTAATATGATGAGACAGAGGAGAGAGAAAGCTACCATGGTTCAAACCAGTGAGGTGCCAAGTTTGAACTGTGGTGACTCTGTCTCGACGAGCTCTGTCACATCAGTTTGGAATTCATGACAGAGCGCAAAGAACTCAATACTCTAAAGGATATACACAACACATATGTATAAAATATATACAATTTGTACAAGAGGCCCGAGGGCTGAAGCATATATACATAAAATTATAGAAAATATACACCATATACACTAATATACACCAAAAATAGAACATAGAGCAGCTACCCTAAAACAAAGCCAGAAAATGTACATAGTATACACTATCTTACACCTGCACATAGGGCGGACCACTCTTTGGTAGAGCCGACCCACCAACGGGTGGCGAACCAAACAAAAAAGATGCAAAGCAAAAATGAAAATGAAACACAACAACACGAAATGAAAGTTGAAAACAAAGGAAAGAACCAGAAGCACCAACCTGGAATCTGAAGAATAGCGAAGGGAAGAAACACTAGACCACTTTGCAATAGCTTTTACCTCCAACGCCAAGAACAGCTACCGAAAATCAACTCATTGTTACCCACTAAGCTCAGAGGAACTCACACTTAATTCACACTCAAATTGCCTGTGAATCGCTCTGAAAACTCTTATGTTTTAATCGCGGTAACTATGAAAATGACAGGTAAATCTTATTTATACCTGAGGTAAAAGCAAGTTACCTTCCCTCCAAAAATATTAGAATAGGAAAACCTCTAGATTTTGGGCATGGGGATTCCAAAAGACCATGTCTTATTACAAGAAGAAGGCATCATGGCAGAGAATCCCGGAGTCTGTAATCTGGCTTCTAGAAAAGAAATGACCAACTCTGGGACTGGGTCTCGGAGACACGAAGGACAAAAACAAAAAAAAAAATCAACACCACTGGAAAGAAAACCTAGAGAAGGAAACAAAATAAGTGAAGGCAAAGAAAACAAGGCAAGAGCTAAAAGCAGAAAAAAATAAAGGGGGACCCAACATTTTGCACACAAAATGTAGGGACAGGGATGTAAGGCATAATGGGTGACGCTGAAGAAAAGGATAACCAACATAAGCGAAGGAGCTTGGAAGAAGACCCCTGGGATCATAACTTTAAGGTTAAAAGAATTGTTAACATCTCCCATCTTTAGGCAGCCATAAACAAAGCTATGTATAGCTACAATATTGACAAATGGGTTTAGGATGATATCCATGATCTGCAGGCTAAATGTAAAGACCTTGAAGAAAGGAATACACTCCTCGAAGAGATAATTGACAAATTGAGGAATGATGCTGCTATGTATCATAAAGGTAATGTTGTTTTTGATAAGGTAACTGGTAACCCTATCATGCTGGAGGATAAGATAAACAATATGATGAATATTAGGATCAACCCAATCATTGAGAAAACCAACAAAAAAAACACTATGCTGAGGAAGCTGAATACTCTCAACAAATTGGGAATGGAAGCCTCTATCAACAATCTGAAAGCATTGTACACCTTTCTCAAAGGTAACTATAATGATAGACTATATTTGGAGGAAGATGGGAAATTGGAAACCTAGATTTTTGGCCCTGGATCTAGGACTAGATCCAACATAAGAAAGAATACTATAGCTCAAGCTAAAGATGTTTCTAATATTTGGGATTCCATCCAGAACATGGAGAATCAGATGGTGGAAATCCAAATGATTGAATCAGAGAAGATCTCCAAGATGTTGGACTAAGTTGCGTGTTGGAAGTTTTTTGGTCATTTTGCTAGAATTTTCTTTTCTATTTTCACTTTTTTTTTTTATTGTGGTTGATTGTATTATTGTAAATCTAGGGTGTTAGCCCTTTTTTTGGTTCTATGTTTCTATCTATGATAGATAGTCTTTGTTTTGAGATCTTAATGCTTATCTTTTTCAAGCTTTGTTAAAGGGTTTTGGGGCCCCTTCAAAACCTGCAGTTACCGTAATAAAAAAACACTCCCTTCAGATTTTGTCTCAAGTGTATCAACTTGTTCTTGTGTCATCTCCAATTCATCATATATTTTTAATATAATCCTTAGAGACTTCTCAAGTTTATTTTTCAGATCAATGATTAACTCTCTTGCACTCTCCAACTCAGATTCAAGACCATCAATTCTTTTGAATTGCCTAAATATTTCCATGACTAAGATCTTTAACTCTCAGGTGGTCAAACCTTATAACTCAAGAGTAGTTGCTTTGATACCAATTTTTGGAATGACTATGGAAAGTTGGGACTAAGAGGGGAGGGGTGACTAAGTTCCACAAAATTGTTTTATAACTAAAACTATCTAAAACTATATATTGTTGCTTGTTGTTTATAGAATTCAATAACTTGAAATGAAACTAATGTAAAAATTATTAAACATATCATCAAACCATTCAAGAAATAGAATTCATAACTCCATGTTTTTTATTACATAGAGGACAAAATTGTGGTGGGGATGACACCCACAACCTTCACTAACTGCAGTATAAAGGGTGCTCAGTTAGAGATTACAATGTTTAGACATTTTGATAGCTTACCCGGTTAAGAGTATACAAAGACTTGTTAGGTCTACTTGGTTAGAGGATTTTACTCCACACTTAGAGATGTACCCTGTTAAAGGATTTAAAAATATAAGATCGATTAAGATCTACCCAGTATTGGGATTTATATCTCTCGATACAATAGTATCAACAATTCAATAATGTCTTCTATATTGCATCAAAAATAAAATGTTTATCAAACTCTATGTGCTCTGAAATTGTGTTACCTCAATCTCAAACTATAACACTGCTCAGATCTACTTTGTTGTAGCTAAATATCTTCTCGGTGGTCTCTGCTCTGCTCTTTGTTATTCAAATAACTCCTTTAACTTTCACTAACAATATCAACCTCTTCTTTGTATCATCACTTTGTTCTTCTTTGTAAATCATCCATTAAATATAAGAGTTCATGCCTCTTAATCTTATGTGTTAGGTTATTGTTAATTTTTTTTAACCATTAGATCTTCTTTTCCGCTCGATGACTATGTCACTTTTAACTCAATACTTGGTGTTTATCTTGGAACTAACAAACTTTCTTTAAATGCTTAATTTTCTCCTTAGATCTACTCTTTGAATTAACTCGATCATTGATCTTGTAACAAACTGTTTTCCATGCATTGTAGAATCACAATTACTGTTGTGACAATTCATTAAATGCATCCTTATCGCGTTTAGAATCAATTAAGCAACTCGGTAGAGTAAATTCTCTTTTCTCGGTTAAATAATCTTTAGTACTTGGTAACTATCAACTCTATGTACTTCATATGTGCTCAGTTTTCAGTAACTATAGACTCTTAGTGTAGTGTCTTTAGCTCTTTTGTGCGATTTACCAACTTCACTAACTTACTTGGTGTGCATTACCGACTAGTCAAATATTTGGTTTTCTTCCTTTCATCGATTGATTATGCTAACTCATATAACTTTTCCTTATTAATGACAACAAAATATATATAGAGATAACACCATCAAATTTTGGGCAAGATATGTTTTTGCAAATTCATCTATTTTTAGCTTTTGATTTTCCATTGGTGAATGTTTTTGGCATTCAAATCTCTGACATTTTTAATGAAATTTAAGTTATGGCCTTCATTGCATGTATATTTTTTATGGAAAAGAAAGTAAAGTCACAATTCCTTCATTATATAAAGATCAATAAAATATCTCGAGCATAGTTGAACAATTATTGCAATCATTGAGCATCATGATTTAGAATTTGCAAAGCACCCACATAAATTGTAACTTAAAATTAAGAGGCTTTCTAAATGCATATATTTTGCACCAAATATTTTGAAACTCTTTTCTAAAGTGAGCTATGGGTGGAAAACCTTTGAATGTTGTTTTAAACTGTAATTTGTCAATCTATTTAGATTATTTATTTAGCAATGTGCATGTTAACAATATCATTCAATATATGTTTGACTTCAAAATTAAGGAACCACTTAACTACTATATATACTTTTTGAGGTCTAAAACATGGTTCTAGTTCTTATATATCTTTTGTTATAAGTTATCCATTTATTACAAAGAGAATATGTTGCAACTAAATTGGGCTAATCATTATTTTACAGGATGATGAGTGGAATGTTGGATAAGAATACAATTTCTCTTTTTGTAAAGACACAAAATGTATGTTTATCTAATCTTTAGATAGTATAATTCTTGTATGATAAGATGTAGATTAACAACTACATGTTTTTCTGATATTTTTGGGAGTGGTTGTGGAGTACTTTGAATGTATTGCATGTCCAATAATTAGTTAGTGGTTGTAGATGATGGAAATGAGGATCGATCTTTTCATATCTTTTCAACATCCAACAATGGAGGCATTCTTATGAAACCACATGCAAAGCATAAAATATATGAAAACACACACATGCATTCAAAATAAAACCTCACTCCATTGCCCTCTTATATGTCAAGATCTGGTGTTTGAATATAGGTTCTCTCATAAGCACATACACAAGAAGATATGAAGAATGAAGATTCAAAGATGAATTGATCAAAAAGATGCAAAATGCAAGAGAAACTAGGATGTAAAATGAACTAGAATGCAAATATTTCTAAATCACTATAATGGATGATAAGAATGCAAATGATTCATGTAAGGAAATAATGTAGGAGTTTAAATAAGAATCTCATTGATTAAATAGATGTCCTCATGATGAATCTAGTTTGTAGGAATGAAAGTGGGATACAAGATTGGACATCGCATTGCAAATGTTTTTATCCACATGTACTAGGTGGATGTAGTAAGTGGAAGTGGAATATTATTGTACGGTTCTAAAAAGTTAGCACCCATTATAGGTTGTTGTATTAGGATCTATAGCCTCCACTTTGGTGATTTTGAGATCTTTTTGTCGATTATGATTGATCTTGACAACCTATAATTCAAATTTTAGCCTTTTCTCATCATCTTGATACCCTAGCCCCACTTTGGGAATATTGAATCTTAAATTCTATGTACTCAAGTACATAACATCCTTTCCATTATGTACCTTTGAAAATAGGCTCAAATTGGGTCCAAGTCCCTATGTTGGGGTTTTGGAGGGAAATCTCTCTTTGTGGTTAGTCTAGCTCAATATTCAATCCTGAAATTATGGAGTGAAATATATAAGCCCTATTTCTCTCCTCATTTTTTAATCCACAAGTACTCTCAAGATATCAAGTATAACAATTTATGATCAATTTTTCAAGAGCATTCAAGTATTCAAGGTGAAATCAAGATCTCAAGCCAAAACATTCATCTTCACTTATATCAAGGCAATCTTCTTCAAGGTGGAGCAAGATTTTATATCCCATGGTGTCCAATTAGTGGTCTCTCAAACAAGAAAGAAGAAACCTCTATATTCTCTCTATCCATTCATCTCTTTCTTTCTCCATTCTTGCAATTATTATCAAGCATATCAACAATCAAGATCTAGGAGTGGAATTCATAGATCCATGCATATGTGAAGGAATCCTTGATTCTACATCTCATTCACAAGGTCAACATCTAAAAACATTCATCATGAATTTGAGCGATACATACATTCGTCCATGAGGGTAAGCACATTAAAATGGTAATTTTCCTTCGTGTTTACATTACATACTTTACATTTATGCAATATCCTTTCATATTTTAAGGTTGATTCCTAAATAGGGGTTTTACCAAGGCAAACCCCTTTAGACAATTGTTTCCCCATTTTTCTATGTATAGGAATCAACTATGGACCCATAGTTGCAGATATGGATAGTGCATACCCTGAAATGCTTTTGGTGAAATCTAAGCCCAAAACCTAGGGTATATAGCATCTCAAAAACTCTATACCCAGGTACAAAATGTTTCATTTTTTTTTTACCATCTTGTTCAACAAATAATAATTAGGATCAAAATTTGAAAGGTTACAGAAGTAAAATTTGGAGTTACAACCAATTTTGGGACTATGACAATCGAAAAAACAAAAAGGTCTTCATTATCTCCCGGGTACACTCATTGCATTTTCATTTCCTATTTTACAATCATTTTCACTTTTCAAGTCAAACCCTCTTTAAGGAAAGACAGCTTATCCCAATAAGTGCTCAAATCCACATTTGAGTCTATTGGGGTAATGTCCTTCCTAATGCGTAATACCACTTGAAAAGGGGGTATGATTTAGCTCCTATTTGATTGCATGTCCCCTTTTCCTATTTTTTAATTATAAATAGAGAATATAGTTGTAACACCCCAAAATTGGCATCTTGCAACCCTAACCAATTTTGTTGCATTTGTCATTCTTCTGAAACATCAAAGTCCTATTGTACTAGGCAATTCTGAGTTTTAACTGACTCTACTCGACCTGTGTGTCAAATGTAGAAAATCCTAAATCTACATTAATCATACATCATATTTAATTCTTAAATATCTATTGGCTAAATAAACCCTATGATCGAATTAATTTAATTATAAAGTCCTAGCACTTTTATTAAATTAAATTCACCCTCTTTAGCTGAGACACATGAAAAATGAATTAAATAATATTTAATTATTAAATAAATATCCTCATTTCAATAATTGAATTTAATTATTCAGATAATTGAGAAAAACCTATTTATGAGGTCATATTTATTTAATTAATTGGATATTCTCTCAAAAATCTTATCTCTGTTCAGAAATAAAATCTTTGAATTAATTATGCTTTAAAGAGAAAGAAAACAATTAAAATTAAATAAAACAGAATTAAATCAAAGAAAGAAAACAGTAAAGCAGGAAGAAAACAATTTATTGAATTCTTTTCAATAAAACTTTCTATTTTTAACTGGCTTTTCTATCTGTTTTATTTCAAAGAGGAAAGTTTCTATTCTGATCATGTTTGAGTCTGTAAAAGAACTCTCATTCTTCATTCAAAATCTCCTGAATTTCTAAAGAAAATATGCATTGTTAGAATACTGAATTATTGTCTCATTTTCTTGCTAATCTCATATAGAATAATTTCATATTGCAATAAGATAGTTTCAATTTCTAGACTAATTGCATTGAAATAATGTCTTAGCTTAATCTCTCATATTTCATTTCTTAGTATAATCTTGCATTGCATTGCATCCATCATGATAAATCCTTCATTCCTAGATTGGTCCATGGTTGTGAGACTCTCGTCCTAAGAGAAATTTCAAAACCCCTTTTGGATAGAAGGCAACAAGTCAAATCATGCATGCAGATAAGATGAATAATCTCATATTCAGTCTTGTGTGTACCTGGTGAAGAAGGACTATGTTAAAGTGTATGGTGAATTAACAAGGCCAAATTTACTGCATACATTTCTGGTGCCCACCTTGGGGTAGGTATATTTCTATCTAGCCTCATTTCATTACATTTTTTTTATTTTTTGCATTCTGTCTGTACTTCTGTGCAAGTTCTGTTTTAATTTCGCGCGAACTTTCTTTTTGTCTCGTGCAAACTTTCTAGTTCTTCGCGTGGCTTAGAGAACTTCTTCACGCAATCTAGCATACTTTATCACATGAAATTGCAGTCCAGAGCTTTTAATTTATTATTTCATTGCCTCGATTTTCTAACCACCTGCTATTTTCTGACATCTATGATTCTCTGATTTTATCTTTTGAAGCAACATAATAGTGGTTTGCAGGATGCCGAGACAAAGAAAAGCCATCACAAACTTCTAACATGTTTGTTGTAGGATGCTGATATGAAGAAAGGCATTAAAAACTACTAATGGGTTTCATTGTAGGACGTTTTTTGAAGACCTTTCTTGTTTTCACAACTTCCTTTATCTGTTTTCAGTAGTTAAAACACACTTCGGTTGGTGCTTAAAAGGAATCATTGTCTTGCGTGATTGAAGTGTTTTTTAGATTGTAATCCTAAGAACTACATGAATGTATCCTCTCCCCTCGCCTTTATGGATCTTGGGTGTAAGATAAATTCATGTGATTCTTCTAGAGCGGCTACCTCCTGAGAGCTTTAGCAGAGCCGGTGAGAGTGGATGCCCAACCGGTAACAGGCTAAAGCCAAGCCCTTCCAAACTAGTATACAAAAAATGCTATTGTGATTAATGTCACAATACACAGATGTGAATTTGTTGTGGCAACCAAAATATCCTCTAGTACCCTAGTGGTGCGTTAAAGTCTCGACATCGTTAAGGTGAAAGCCTTGCTTTGAACGGATTGGGAGAGCCCCCTTAATTGGGAAAATGACTTGATCACAACCACCTGAACGGATGACCTTACTACAAACTATTGTTCTAGTTTTCCAAAAACCCTCTATCTATTGGCGTGGAAGGTTAGAGACCGACTAAGATGCCCCACATTCTTATGACTTTTAGTAGAGATAACAGCCCTTTGGGAAGCAATTCCTTTGGGGTTCGAAGCTTGGTATGCCTGAGAAGTGAGTGCATATGTAAGGAGGAGCCTGTGCTTCCAAGCTTCTAAGTTATCTGCTAAGAGTAAGCATAGCTAAACTTCAGTTCAAGTGGAGATTCAATAGATATTGTCCTGGCTATCCTAGGATTGTAATGTGCTTGTTCTAATATTACAAACATTCTGCTTAATGTGTTTTGCATGGGTGTATCATTTGAACAATCAAAACTATCATCACAACACACAAACTGTCAATCTTGAACATGTCCAAAACAATCTATCACTCAAACTATCTATCAGGAAATAGCATGATTTCATCTTGGAAAATGCAAACTGGTCTTAACAGTCTAATTCTATAAATGTACTTTTTTCAACATTTGCATAGTTTCACGTAAAATTTTGCAATCTTCGCATTGTTCGATGAGAATCTTCACGCAATACGTATTATACTATCATGTGACATTTGGCAACAGTGCCATTTTTGTCAGTCATTTTTCTATCAAAATGGTGTCTTTATTCATGTGAAGCAAGCATTTCCTCACGCAGTTCGGTCAGAATCTTCACACGACATAGCATTTTGTTGCGTAAAACTACAGTCCTTTGTCCAAAACAACGAGCTAAAATCTGCCAATCAGTTGTTCTTCTGTCAAATCTGGTCTCTGATATGGGTCTATTTTTCTTCCATCTATCTTCACACAGTCTAAAACTTAGTTTCTTGGGTTGAGAACTATGTGATTCTTGCTTAAACTGGTCTTGTCTCATGTCTTTTTGATCTCTTTCATTTGTGTCGTCATGCCTTGTGTCACAATAGTCATCTCTTGGCTTGTTTTAGCCTCATCTTAGATGATTTGCACCAAGGATACTTCACCCTTTGGCACGTTTTGTGCAATCTTTGAGACAATTTCAAGTTTGGTCCTAGTTCACATTCCTTGTTCAAAACTTTGTCTATGACTGTCACAACTCGAAGTGGCAAAACATTTCCTTCAATCAATCAGGATGAATCTGTACTAATTTGCACACCATTACCGGCTACATCTAGTGAGGAATCATCTCGATCTCCTTCCCTGGTATGACGACCTTACAACAAACAGTCATTTCCTATGGATCTTTGTAGGGTTCAAAATCCTTTATTCCAAGATGATTCATATTCAGAGAGCACTCAATCTTTTCATACCAAATTTTTACATTTGAAATCCTTGCATTCTAGCAATATGGTAGAACATAGTCAAATGGGTGGACACATTTTCAACCAGACTGAAAACCCTCCTCTTCAAGAGGAGAAGGAAATAACCCAAGTGGATATCATAGAGGCCCGCAATAATAAAAACTTCATGAGAATGATGGTGTTCCTAATGAAAGAAGAGAAGGAGAAATACCTTCTTGAATTAGCCACCCAAGGTGCTAAACTTCCCTCTAATTACAAGGTAGAGACACTTATTGAGAAAGAGGAAGAAACTAAAAATTCCCATTTGCAAAAAGAAATGCAAACCATGTGAGAACAACTCTCTCAACTCTTGAAAGAGAAAGAGAAACCTACCACTCAATTCACACTGGAAAGCATCTGTCATTTCCCATTTGATAAAGATCTTCACATGCCTCCTTTTCCCAAAGGAGTTGAACTTCCTAAATATAACAAATACTTGGGTATGTCTAATCCTCAAGACAATTTGAGAGAATTTGGTGCTCTCTCCATGGAATTCATACATGATACAACCTATCTTATGTGTCTTTTCCCATGTAGCTTGGGAGGATCAACCATAGAATGGTTTTCTAGACTACCAACTGGCATCAAGACCTTTGATGAAATTGCCAATTTATTTCTACAACATTATTCTCACAACATGAAACATCCGGTTCATATTTGAGATCTTTGCAAATTGAAACAAAATCATGGGGAATCCTTCTTGGCATTTCTCCAAAGATGGAGACAACTCTATACACGATATTCTCACAAGATACCTGAATCTGAAAAGTTGGACATCTTTCTCGATAATCTTCTTCCCAACTTTGGGTATCAAGTACAACTACAAGGTCCTCTAACCTTTGATGACATGATTAAACAAGCTGTAAGAATCAAGACATTTATGATCAAGAAAGGAGAATTGACCTTACACAAGGAAAATAAAC
>MU226219.1:590749-615269 GCA_018584345.1 Thuja plicata
ATGATCAAGAAAGGAGAATTGACCTTACACAAGGAAAATAAACAAGGTTCTTCTTCCTCAAGCAAAGATAAATCCAAATTTCCCAACAAGAACCAAAATGTTGTGAATGATGGTGTTGTAGACAATGCAACTGCTAAGCCTTCCAAGGCTGCCTTTAATCTCACTACCATGATGCAAGTGGCCAAAGCCACTGAAAAGGCTATGGCAGATTCTAAACCAAGTACTTCACAATTTTCTAGATCTAAACCTTGGGCTCCTACACCCAAGCATGAATTCACTCCTTTAGGAGAACCTCTCGAGACAGTTTACAAGAATATTGTAGACAATCATTTAATTACTCCATTGGATAATCCATGACCTTATGATCCACAACCAAGACCCCCTTGGTGGAATGAATCCGCTTATTGTGATTTTCACCAAAACAAAGGTCATAAAATAGGTACTTGTTTTAAACTGCGACATAAAATTTAGGATCTCATCGATAGTGAGGTTATTGCTGTAGGAGGTCACAACAAAAATTCTGATCACCAAGCTTTCAAGGACCCATTTCCTCCTCATGGATAAGGTGAATCATCTAAAGGCAAAAATACTAATGCTAAGGTCAACTATACTTACACCAATAATGACAATGTCATTAATATAGTTGAACTTGTTGACACTGAATATTGTAATATCATCATTCTCAAGGGAAAGGATGATACTTCCAAGTCTAAAACACCTTTCATATTGTGAGGGTCTACACCTTAGTCCTTTGAATAAGGACAGTCTCAAGTGAGTGCTAATGTTGTTACTTGATCTCGCGCTAAAATCATTCTCAAAGGCCCTGAGCCTTCTATATCTACATCAACTCAACCTTCAGACAAAGCTAAGGTTGACCCTGTTACTAAGAATCCCAAAGTGGGTTCCTCATCTAATGCTACCAATTACAACATTCTTGATCAATTGCAATGTACTAATACTCAGATAACTATTTTTGAGCTCTTGAAAGTCTCCCCTGCTCATAGGGAAATCTTAGACAAAGCCCTCACCGAGGTGAATGTCCCGAAAGATCTTGATCTCAACCGGTTTCAATCTATGGTAGGTCACTTGACCTCCTCACATTACTTGTCTTTCTCTAAGGAAGACGACCATTCTTTGAGTCACCTGCATAATAATCCACTGCACATTGAAGCCATGATTGGTCCCAAGCGTGTTCGCCGTGTTCTCATAGATAACGGTGTTGGCCTAAATATTTGCTCTGCTAGTTTCCTTATTGAGTTAGGCTATGGCAAAGACCACATTGATGCTCGCAAAAAGATTACTATTAAAGCCTATGATGAGGAAGAACGTAAATCCAAGGGTTTAGTTGTATTTCCAATTAGAGTTGGTCCTGTTGAACGAGATGTTATCTGTCAAGTGCTTGACATCCCTTTGACATACAATATTCTATTAGGAAGGCCATGGATTCAAGAAATGCAAGCTGTCCCTTCTACATACCATCAGTGCATTAAGTTCCCATTCCAAGGTTCTGAAGTGACTATACCTAGTAATACACGCTATGATTGCAATGCCCTCACAAAATTTGCTAACATCCTTATGCCTACCAATAGAGAATCTATTGAAATCCTTGAGGATAAATTAAAAGAAATGGAAAAGAGTTTGACACTCACAGAAACTGATATGGGAGGATATCAGATTGGACCTGTATTATCTATTACATCTTTGCCTTTGTCTCCCCACTCTTTTTGGAGACCTTCTGAGAACACTAAACCTTCTATGGTTCCTCCTCCAACAAAGTATGGTGGTACCTTTGTACAAGCCACAGTACCATTAGAAGAAGAAGCTAAAAATGGAGCTATCAAAGCTTGGATCTATAAAGGAGAAGACAATTCTGAAAATACTCCTCCTTATGACATAAAACTTGAGCAATATGGAAAAGGTTTATCTATTATGCAATGTCTTGGCTATAAAGGAGATGGTCCCATAGGTGCGAATCATAAGGGATTGATTGCACCACTTGAAGCCATTGGTCACAGGACACGCGACTCTACAGGTATAGGCTTCCAGAAACTCACATTCCAACTGGGAATAAATAAGTTTGTACCTCTAGAAGATAAGAAACCAACATCTAAAGAAACACCTCAAGTTGCAGAACGTGAAGACAACTCTGATGAGGATACTTTTCCTTATCCTATTCCACCAGACCTGATAGTATTCTTTGCTGAGCCAGATAACTTTGTACCATGTGTCAGTACTGTAGACACTGATAGTGATTCTGATACCACCACTTCAATTGATCCATTAACTTATGAAGAGTGGAAAGACATATATACTCTAAACCCTAGTCATCAGAGTGATTTATTCATACCACCACACTTTCAAGAACAATTTGATCAGGAATTCGAGTCACTTCTCTTTACACAAGAGACAACTGATGCTACAAACACTACTGAGGTACCTAGGTGAACAGGTGCTCATCTTACCATAGTAGAGGTTCTAGGAAGAACTCATCCCAACTAGGGACAAAGGGTTGATTTTACTCACGTTCCTGAAATGAGACCTAATGATGAAATAGACTCCCATGAATATAAGTTCGACAGCTTATCCTATGCCACTTCTGATAGAGATACAGATACAGTTAATGCATATGAAAACCTTCTCAAAGTAGGTAAATAATCTAGTGTTGGGTCACATGAGTCTGACTCCCTAGGTGTTAACATGTCATCTACTATGGTCGTTAGGAATCAAAGGAATTCGACTATACCTTTGGATGAGATCGCTTTGGGTCTTGACTTGCTTGTCCATGCCTTTGATGATTATACCGTGAAAACCCATCACTCCTCTTTCACTTTTCCATCCTAAGCTTATAGACTGGAACTCTACCTGCCCATCTAGTGAAGTCCTTATGTTCCAGAATGATTATGCTCTTGCCTGTTACCTACACGATGTCAAACATATAACATCTCCTACTAGCAAAGCAAGTGTCAACATGACTGAGGCAGACATCAAGAATCTTAGTCGCAAAATAAAAAGAAGAAAAAATAAGTGCTCTGATGGTGAAAACCACCTTGTGGCAGTATCAGAGCCTAAAATAGTCAAAATAAAAGATGCATCCAAAGGTGAAAACCTCTCTGAGGCACCTGTAGATCAGATACTTGATGCTCTCCCAAGTCATTTTTAGGAAAGATCATCTATTCTTATTGAACCAACTCAACCCATCAACTTGGGTACAGAGGCAGAACCTCAGATTATTCACTTGGAACAATCACTATCAGAGGCAGAAAGAGAGGAATTCACTACATTCTTTAGAAACAAAAAGATTAACTTTGCATGGAAATATTCAGACATGTCGGGATTAGGCCCTAATGTAATCATGCATCATCTATCCATTGCACCAGGTGTTAAGCCTGCCAAGCAGAAGCTTCGCAAAATGCATCCACATGTAGCTCTACTTGTCAAAGATGAATTAGAGAAATTGCTTAAGGCAGTGTTTATCAGAGTAATTGATTATGCCGAGTGGATCTCTAATATTGTTCCAGTGTCCAAACATGATAAATCTATAAGAGTCTGCACAGACTTTAGAGACCTAAATTTGGCATGTCCTAAGGATGATTTTCCATTACCTAACATTGATATGATCATAGATATGATAACTGGGTATGAAATGTATTCACTAATAGATGGTTTCTTTGGTTATAACCAGATAAAAATTGCGGCAGAGGACTAAGAGAAAATAGCTTTCACATGTGCCTAGGGCACCTTCTGTTGGAATGTCATGCCCTTTGGACTCAAAAATGCCAGTGCTACATATCAGAGAGCAGTTACCACTATATTTCATGACATGATGCATAAAACAATGGAAGATTATGTGGATGACACTTTGGCTAAGAGCATGCACCAAAAGAAACATCTCGCTTATCTAGGTCCTATACTAGAATGTATGGAAAAATTCAATCTGAGACTCAATCCTAAGAAATGCACATTTGGCTTAACATCAGGCAAATTAATTAGCTATATCATCTTTGCCAAAGGTATTAAATTAGATCCTATAAAAGTACAAGCGATCATGGAAATGCCGCCACTAAAAAATATCAGACAAATGAGAGGGCTTCAAGGTCGACTACAGTCTATCCGGCGTTTTATCTCTCAACTGGCGGACAAGTAACAACCATTTACCAAGACTTTACACAAGGGTGTGGCTTATTAGTGGAACAAAGAATGTGATGAAGGGTTCACACAAATCAAGTAGTATCTTGCAAACCCACCGATCTTGATGCCTCCTATTCATGGGAAGCCACTTATACTTTACATATCTACTACAGATACATCATTGGGTATCCTATTGGCTCAAGAAGATCATCACAAGAAAGAAAGGGCTATCTATTACATTAGTCAAACTCTGGTCTCATATGAAACAAAATACTCTTCTATAGAGAAGGCTTGCCTTGTAGTGGTGTTTGCTTCACAAAAATTGTGACACTATATGCTGGCTCATACTACATGTCTAATTGCTAAAATTGACCCTCTGAAATATTTACTCAGTAAAGCTACCTCACAGGTAGACTAGCTAAATGGGTCATGCTTCTCAGTGAGTTTGATATTGAATATGTTGAAAGGAAAGCCATTAAGGGCCAAGTAATAGCAGATCAGTTTGTGGAAGCACCTCTAGTTGATCATCAACCATTGCACATTGAATTTCCAGATGAGTCCATATTACTTCCTACACATCGCTCATGGACTATGTTTTTTGATGGTTCATTTACCCAATAGGGGTTAGGTGCTGGGATACTATTCATTACACCTCAAAGATACTCATTACCAAAAGCATACAAAATGTTGTTTCCTTGTATGAACAACATTGCTGAGTATGAAGCCCTCATCAATGGTGTGAAGATCGCCCTTGAGTGGCACGTGGATGAACTAAATATTCTTGGAGATTCCCAATTGGTCATCAATCAAGTTAACCATATCTATCAGACAAGGGATGAAAAGTTGATACCTTATAAATGGTTGGTTGATGATCTTAAACAGTATTTTACTCATATCACATTTCAATAGGTTTCGAGGGCAGATTATAAAGCAACAAACACCATGGCTAGTCTTGCCTCTATGCTGCAAATGCCTGAAAATGATTTTAGACATGAATTCCTAGTGGATACATTACGCTACCCAGCCTATGACTCCCCTGACTCCTAGATGATCTATTCTGTCATAAGACATGACTCATCCCACTACCATCACATCTTCTCCTACCTACGTGACTAGATTGTTCTAGACACTTACTCCCAGAATGAGAAACATCACCTAAGACGCAGTGCTTCACAGTTTGTCATCATTGCTAATGACTTGTATAGATGTGGTCTAGATGGTACCCTCCTTAGGTGTTTAGAACCTGATGAATCCAAAAAAGCGTTAGTAGAGGTGCATGAAGGCATTTGTGGGTCACACTCTAACGACCTGACATTAGCCCGCAAACTTATTAGAGATGGTTACTATTGGCCAGATATGGAAAAAGAAGCAACACAGTTTGCTAAGTCCTGCAAATAATGTCAATTACATGGAAACCTGATTCATGCTCCAGCCAAGGAGCTGATTCCATTCATTACTTTCTGGCCATTTCAACAATGGGCCTTTGATTTGTTGGGTCAGATCTACCCCTCATCCTCCAATGGACATAAGTTTATCATTACAACTATGGATTATTTTACTAAATGGGTGGAGGTAGTTCCTCTCAACGTTGCCAGTGGCAGAACAATAGCAATGTTTATTCTCAATTACATCATCTACAAGCATGGTGTACCCTCAGCAATTATCATTGATAATGGGGGACAATTTAAAAACAAGGATTTGACAGAGCTATGCTCTAAGTTCAAAATTACTCAACACTGGTCTTCCATCTATTATCCTCAGGGTAATGGATGGGCGGAAGCTTCCAACAAAACAATCCTTAAGATCCTGCATCGCATAGTGCATAAATTTGGACAAGATTGGCATCTCCAGATCAATCTAGCTCTTTGGGCATATAGGACGAGTATAAGAACACCAACAAGGGCTACTCCCTATGCATTGGTTTATGGAGCCGATGCTGTGCTACCTATTGAGGTCGAGATTCCTTCTTTGCGAGTCTCTCTGAAGGGCCTCATTACTAATGAAGATACTAGAATATCTCAGCTACAAGAGCTAGAATTACTTGATGAACGTCGCTAAGTGGCATTTGATCACCTGAGAGCATACCAAAAGAGGATGTCTAAAAGCTATAACAAAAAGGTTTGGCCAAGGGATTTCCAAGCGGGTGACCTCGTTCTGAGGGAGAACCCTAAGAATCAACAAAATCAGGTCTAGAAAGGCAAGTTTGAACCTAATTGGCTCGGTCCATATATTGTTACTGCAGTGTCTGGGTCTGGTACCTATCAACTCTCTACTACTGAAGGAGAACAACTCAAAGAGCCCATCAACGCTCTTCATCTAAAGCAGTTCTATAGCTGAGATATCTTTAGTATGCTCATGTATATACTATAGTTTTGAAAAAATCCTAAAAAATTTGAAAAAATCGTGAAAAAATGATCATCTTAGTGAAAACCTAGTGATAGGCGCTTTGATGTATCTCCAAAAAAATATTATATATTCCAAAAATACAAAAAAAAAAAGAAAATTGAAAAATACAAACAAAAGAGAAAAAGAGAGAAAGTGCCATTGATGAAAACTTGGCAAACAGGCATCATGGTAGAAAAAAAAGAATTTTTTCCAAGAAGGTGGAAACTTGGTAAACAGGTGCCTCTTGTTCAACAATGCTATATCTATCGCAACACCACTTGGCTTTATGCATTTTCTTTCCTGCATTGCTGCTTTCCTACTTTCCTAGTTACATTTGCTTTTAGTTTCCGTCAAGACACCAACTCACATGGATTGAAACTGGTCATACTCTCAGGGAAACCCTCCTAGTCTTGGGGGCATTGTTTTATTATCTTTTGGATCTACTTTGTGATAGTCACCAATGGTTCTCACTGCATCTGCCTACTATCACTTAGCTTATACAAAGTTCTCTCTTCTTGAGAATCTCCTTCACATCAGTCACCAGTGGTTCTCACTGCATCTGCCTACTGATGTATAGATTATGCTATGATTGCTTCATTTGAGCATCTCTCACGTCAGTCACCAGTGGTTCTCACTGCGTCTGCCTACTATCGCTATTCTATCAAGATTGCTAACATTTGTTATAGTTGGAGTTATACTCACACGCTCTATCTTTTGATCCTTAGTCTTGATTATGCTTTAGTTTGTACATATCTTTTGGTCACTTTTGTGACACTCTGGTTCCTTTGCGAACCCTCCTGACTTGACATTGATTCAGCGCCATATGCTTGGGGGAAACTCAATCTAGTTTTTCCTCGCAACATATGTCAAGTCATTCATCGTTACTTGGGGTCACGGCCCCCCTCATTTGATCACATCTTGGTTTACATCTAGAGTCAGTAATCTTGTCATTTCTCAAGGACAACTCGCTACTGACACAAACTGGTGTTTTTCAATACCACCATAAACAGTGTTTTTTAACACTATCTTTGGACACATCTGTGTTTTTCAACACACATCCGATATCTCAAACGTAAACACCTATCGATAAAAATCACACTCAATGAACTCACAGGAACAACAGTGTTTTCCAAACACCTCATACACATCCACATTCACAAACTTTGAAACATGCTGAGGTATGCTTGAATATTTCTTTATTTGCTGTCTAATCTTATGGATTTCATTGATATTTTCTTTGTTTACCGCTTGTTGGTGTAGTCCCGATGATCCATAAATGTAAAATAAAATAGGGTGTATGTGATAAGAGCTCCCGCAATAAGGTGGAACAGCCTCACATCCCTCGATCTTGTTTATTTGTATACCATGGTGAGGTTGGTATTATCTCCTTGCTTGTTATTGCTCTATTTGTTTACACATGACCACACTCATGGTTGTCTTGGCTTTGAATGCCTCGATACTAGTGTACTCTAGCAATATTAACTAGAAACAATGTTCAGGTCATCTCAGCTTTTATGCCCTGGTGCTTACGTCTATTTCCTACATTTTCTCCAATGATAAGTCATATTCATATCCTTATGGTTGCATTGTGGCACCATTAATGGTTGTATCAACTTTGATGTTCCAAAAAAATTCTCAATGAAGATAAATATACGATGGGTCTCACAACCATGTCCTACGATTGCACTCTCATATTGCATCTAGCATAGGATTGCATTTCCATCCTAGACTTGCATTGTGACAATAATTTGGTGTTATCTTCATTGCATTCTTCTGGGTTCATACTTTGGAGAGTTCTTCTTCTTCACCATTCGCATTTCATCACGACTGCACAGGTGTCCGATCCTCGCTCTTGTTTCTTCACATGTTCTTTTGGTTAGCATTTGTCATCCTGCATGAGATGTTAGTACCATATACATATTCACAATTCATAATCATCTCTACATTACATTTACATTTTCATTTCCACATTGCATTTACATAATTCATTTACATACATCTTTACATTCATACATGTGCATTTCCTACATATTTTTAAAAAATGTTCATACATTTGCATACATTCTAAACATCTACACATCTAAGCATATAAGAAACATCTCATAAAAGACAATATGCAAATGTGATGATACCAAAAGATGAGCACATATATATATATATATATATATATATATATATATATATATATATATATATATATATATATATAATGTGTTGATACAAATACAAAATGGTGCTACTCGAGCACAATCTATCTCAAAATGGTGATATAATACAAGGATGCCAATGCATCAAATACATCCTATGATCTCATCTCTATATCTCTATCACAACATCCTAACTCTGGCCCTCTCCCTCATCACCTGGAGGAGGTGGAGGTGGGGTGCTCTTTGTGCTCCCTCTGATCCCCTCGCATAGCTTGAGAATCTGGCTACCTGAGATGCCTCGTTAGGCACCGCACCTATATAGGAGGCATAGTAGTACACTGCTTGTGTTGTCTGATGACACACCTCCTCTTGCAACTCCCGCACCTACTCTCAGAGATCCTGTATCTCCTGGTCTTGATCCAATAGTCGCACATCACGCATATCTACTTGTATTGTGAGATCTCCCATCTGCCTCATGAGCTACCTCACCCTCTCCCACATGTGTCACTGTGGGTCCTACACTACCTCCTGCACTATATCCTACGTAGGCTGATCCTCCTGCATAGGATCATCCTGCTGTGCCTCCTCCTGTGGAGGTACCTGATGCTCCTCTAATAGCTATGCTGCAGTCTGTCACCGGGACTGCCTAGTGATACCACTACGACCAACTCCTACATCCATCCCCATATGTCAGGCGGGAATGTCCATCTGAACTATCCAGTGTCGAGGCCCCTGCTATGCCCTCTACTGTGGAGGTGGCATCTGTACCTATTGTGCCACCTATGGATATACAATCTGTGGAGGTACCACCTATCTTCTACTAGCTATCCCCACTCAATCTGTAAACCTCAAAAATGGGTGCATGATAAAGTGCTCCCTATACTCGGCGGTCACGTTGGCATCTGCTATGTCCCTGAGATAATCCCACTACACTGGGACCAATGAGCGGATATCAATCATCATATGCCCCTGGTCTAATGGTGTACCCCAACCCCTCCTGGCCTCATCTGCAAATCTTGAATATACCATATAATCCTGCGAGATATCCTATGGGTGACCGAACTACCGTGATACCCACCTCTACGGAAATCTCTCAATGACTATAATAGTGCGACCGATCATTACACGCAAGAAAAACATGTGGCTCAACTGCTTGGCTACATCATCCCAGGCCTCTGTTAGTCTCCATGGCCTCCACACTACTACTGCTAGATCATTGAGCTGCGCTTGCCACTAATCAACCTTACCCAATACAGGCTGAGTAATCATGCCTCTGTATTGGAAAATATAAGGCTCCAAGGGATACCTCATATCCTTGCATATCGGCCTGGTGATCGGAAGGTGCTCCCAGGCCCACACCTGTAAAACAAATAACCCGGTGACCATACTCTTCACCTCTCTGTAGACAGCCTCATGCATCTCATGATACATGTGTGCAAGCATACACTAGCCCCATCCATAGTGTCGGGGTCATGCCATCATCAGCTGTAGCATCCTGCCCCAGCCAAACTCTAGACCGTGCTACCCATGATCTAGCATCAAGTAGCACCCCAGGAAGCATGCTAGTACCACTGGCAACCTATGGGTCGCCCCATATGAACCAATTAGATCCTCCCATGGGATCATTCTACCCATCACAAGGTCATCCTGGAAGACCTCCCTCAAAGCCGCTGTGCCCACCTTGGGCCGTGTCTCATACTCAACTCTGGTCCTGACAAATGGTATCCTCAGGATCCTATAGATATCCTTGAGAGTAATAGTCATCTCCCCCTGTGGTAGGTAAAATATGTTCATTTCTGAATGGAAACACTCAACCAAGGCATCTAATAATATGTGATTTACCCGTATCTCAGGTATATCACATAACGTACTCAGGCCCAATGTGGCTATATGTGCTGTCTCTGCATCATCTAGCTGAGATATCAACCTGTTGATAGCTGGATGATGCAACCTAAATGCAATATATGGAAAATCAACTTGCAAGACATGCAAACGACAGAGCACTATCAGTAATCGACAATAATCAAAGCATAATGTGATAAGAAAGCATTCAAGACATCCTACATACATTAACGACGCTGACGCAAAAGCTATTGGACGTGATGCAGACTGATTTCATCTTCTTTTTGACCACTTTTTCTCATGCAAAAATGTAGAATTTCACGTGAAGAAGTTCTCTTTCGCGTGAAGAAGTTCTTCGCATCGCACAACATTTCTATTTCACACGAGCTTTCATGCCATCTCACATGAGAAAATGCCCTCTTAAGGGATTTCTCGCTTGAAAGTGGGTACTTTCCCGTGCAACATTTCACATTGAATGGCGCAAAACATTGTTTCTTCACGTGAGATTTCCCTACGGGACGTGCAAAGAAACTACTTCTTCGCGTGAAGACCCGTGACCCAAAACTTAAAAACATAAAAAATGTGCAAAAAATTGACCAAAATGAAACAAATTTGAATTACTGGGAGGTTTGCCGACTACTTACAGGTGGTCCATACGCTGCGGGCCGACTGTGTCTCTTGGATTGCTTGAATCGATGGCTGCTATAGGGGACCACCATTTTCGTCTTCTACTCAGAGCTCTTTTCTCACAAAGTCAAAGGGTTGAAATGATTTGAAAATGACCCTTTTCATCCTTATATAGGTTTTGACCTAATTTTTCAAAGTGCTCCACTTTGTGTGAAAATTGCACCACTACCTAATTTGACCATCCTGAATCCATTTTCGTGATCGAAATCAAAATTTGACACTTCTATATCACTTAAAATCACATTTTAAAATTTTTGGGACTGACGTGATCGGATGCTTGCGCAGTCACCTTTCTAACATCGCTTTCTCATCAAAATCTTATCATATCATCATTTTCTGAAATCTTTGACTTTTTTCTTCAAAAGTCAACTCTAGTCAACTCTGGTCAACCCCAATCAAACTTGGTCAACTAGACCTTGAAATCACTCAAAATTGATTCTGAATCTTCTACATTCTTCCGTAATCTATTTTGAGTTCTTCTTGATCTCCGACTCAACATCTATATTTGATTTTTTGCTCTCCATCGTCATTATGACATGTCATCTTTCGATTTCGCTCTCAAGGGGGTAGGATGATTACATCATTGAATCAATTTCAATCAATCTGATCTGATTTTCAAAAGTCCTCATTGCTATGGGCATCTCATTGCTTGGGGCATGTTCAGTTTTTGTTACCTCACAGTCAAAACTGGATACTCCACAATCAATAAGGGCTTTTTTGTTCCTTACATCTTATCATCTTTTCAATATCTGAGCAATCTAACTCAGATTCTTGAGGATCAAGCTCCTTTCTGGAGATGATTCTCGAAATTTATCTTTTGAGACAGGTATCATGGCAATCTAACCCTGACTCCTGAAGGTTAAGCCTCATTCTGGGGATAACCTTGTGAAAGATATCTATCCATCTTTTGGGGCAGGTATCAGGGCAATCTAACCCTGACTCCTAAAGGTTAAGCCTCATTCTGGGGATAACCTTGTGAAAGATATTTATCCATATTTTGGGACAGGTATCAGGGCAATCTAACCCTGACTCCTGAAGGTTAAGCCTCGTTCTGGGGATAACCTTGTGAAAGATATTTATCCATCTTTTGGGACAGGTATCAGGGCAATCTAACCCTGACTCCTCTAGGTTAAGCCTCAATCTAGGGATAACCTTGTGAAAGATATTTATCCATATTTTGAGACAGGTAGCGGGGCAATCTAACCCTGACTCTTGAAGGTTAAGCCTCATTCTGGGGATAACCTTGTGAAAGATGTCAATCTGGCCAGTGTCTGGGCAATCTAACCTAGATATTGGGGGACTAAGCTTCATTCTGGAGATAGTCCTAAAACCTCTATTTACTATATTTTGGGATAGGTATCGGGGCAATCTAACCCTGACTCTTAAAGGTTGAGCCTCGTTCTGGGGTCAGTCTTGTGAAAGATATCTATTTGACTGGCATCTTGGAAATCTAACCTAGACTTTGGAGAGTCAAGCTCTGTTCTAGAGATGGCTCTAAAATCTGTGCATCATCAATTTTCAAATCTATTCTTCTCTGCTTCAGGCATCAGACTATTCTTTGAATCAATGCGCTGCTCGCACATCTATTCAAAGAGGGGAAAAATGTAACACCCCAAAATTGGCATCTTGCAACCCTAACCAATTTTGTTGCATTTGTCATTCTTCTGAAATATCAAAGTCCTATTGTACTAGGCAATTTTGAGTTTTAACCAAATCTACTCGACCTGAGTGTCAAATGTAGAAAATCCTAAATCTACATTAATCATACATCATATTTAATTCTTAAATATCTATTGGCTAAATAAACCCTATGATCAAATTAATTTAATTATAAAGTCCTAGCACTTTAATTAAATTAAATTCACCCTCTTTAGCTGAGACACATGAAAAATGAATTAAATAATATTTAATTACTAAATAAATATCCTCATTTCAATAATTGAATTTAATTATTCAGATAATTGAGAAAAACCTATTTATGAGGTCATATTTATTTAATTAATTGGATATTCTCTCAAAAATCTTATCTTTGTTCATAAATAGAATCTTTGAATTAATTATGCTTTAAAGAGAAAGAAAACAATTAAAATTAAATAAAACATAATTAAATCAAAGAAAGAAAACAGTAAAGTAGGAAGAAAACAATTTATTGAATTCTTTTCAATAAAGCTTTCTATTTTTAACTGGCTTTTCTATCTGTTTTATTTCAAAGAGGAAAGTTTCTATTCTGGTCATCTCTGAGTCTATAAAAGAACTCTCATTCTTAATTCAAAATCTCCCGAATTTCTGAAGAAAATATGCATTGTTAGAATACTGAATTATTATCTCATTTTCTTGCTAATCTCATATAGAATAATTTCATATTGCAATAAGATAGTTTCAATTTCTAGACTAATTGCATTGAAATCATGTCTTAGATTAATCTCTCATATTTCATTTCTTAGTATAATCTTGCATTGCATTGCATCCATCATGATAAATCCTTCATTCCTAGATTGGTCCATGGTTGTGAGACTCTCGTCCTGAGAGCAATTTCAAAACCCCGTCTAGATAGAAGGCAACAGGTCGAATCATGCATGCAGATAAGATGAATAATCTCATATTTAGTCTTGTGTGTACCTGATGAAGAAGGACTATGTTGAAGTGTATGGTGAATTAACAAGGCCAAATTTACCGCATACAATAGTGGATGTTAGAGAGATTTAGGAGTTTAGACAAAATAAGATAACATGCATTAGTGAATGGATTTAATGGAATAATGATATAATGATGTAAATACGAATATTAAATATGATGAATAATAGGAATGTTATGATAGGAGATATGATTATTAAATAATGGATATGATTATTAAATGGATCCACCTAAAAAATTAAGAATAATAAGAGGACAATTTTACTTATCTGCATTTTGCCCCATTGAGACAATGCAACAAAGAAAAATGTGCACCAAAAAAGAATTTGTGATTTTTATTTATGCCCTAGTTTGACCAAGTATGGATGATAGGTATGCCCTCTCGAGAGATTGTTCAAGATATTTGAAGGAAAATATCTCGATGGATAATAGGAAAGATTTGATTTGATGTTGCATGATTGATTAAGCTACAAAAAAATGATAAGATACTGCATTGAGAAAATGACAAGCTACACACCTGATAAGTGTAACTGACCAATTGATGAAAATGATCAGGATAACCAGATAGAATGAATTGATTAGGCTATTTGATAGTCGATTGAGTTGATAAGGCTAGTTGATGCTAGTGCCAGATAAGCTGATGCAAGATTGATTGATTGCAAGCAAATGAGTTCGTGGGACAAATATTAATTACAATTAGATAAACCAATATTGAGGAAGATTGCAAGGTAATGCTCCAGTATTGATGTTGGTTGATGAGTTGATTAAGCTAATTGAGATTTATGCTAGCATAAGACAAGTTGATATAATGATTGATTGATTGATCTAGGGGCGATGCAATTATAAGAAGCAAGTTGATTGATTTGAAATTTGATTCAAGAGATGTATATCAAATGGATAAAGTGATTGAATGATCTCATTGTGACAGGGAGAAGAATGAAGATGTGAAGATGATGGAAGAGATTATTGATGAAAAAGGAGATGAAAAGAGATGCATGTGATGAAAGAGTAAATATGGGTGCTGGTAATTATTGTTCTTTTTAAGTGCTAATATCATCATCGCGCTTATTATAGAAAATGGATGATCTCATTTGGATATGATTTAGATCTAAATAAATTGGCATACCAATTGTGTGTATGAAAACACATTAGATAATCAAGGAATTCCCTAGTTCACATGAGACCTAGATACATCCTTGATGATGTTAGACAATCATGTCCTAAGATGAGTCATCATATTACTAAGGAGTAATCCACAAGAAACAAACAAGTAAACATGCTCCATCCTTGCCCTTCTAGTCAAAGACAACCTAGATATAAAATATGTAGTCAAAGACATCCTAAAAAAGCTAAAAGGCATGCCACTAAAGATAAAATCAAAATAATGAAAGACATCAAACAAATAGCCATCCTGATTCATGCATTAGAAACTCTTGTCACAATTCAAGTGTATGGCCTGAGAAGTTGATACATGATTAAGATGCTTGATTTTGGAAAGGATTCATTCTGAAAAAGTATGATAAATCATGATAGTGTTTGATGGAGACACGAGATAGAAGGTTAATGATTGCATGACTACAAGCTAGTTGGGGAGGTTGTTGGTTGATTTTGATTTTGTTAAGAGCAACGTTGTGATGGTGTTCATATTTTTGAATCTTTTGACTTTTATATTTTTTATGGATTTTTAGAGATTTTATGATTTTTTTTTTTTAGATTTTTAGATAAAAAAAATTTTAAATTTTTTTTCAAGAACTTACTCTAATTTTTTCAAGACTTTTTAAGATTTTATGTTTTTTTTCATGACTTTTAAAGATTTTTATGACTTTTTAGGACTTTTTAAGATTTTTCTTATTTTTAACCACTATTTGACCACTAATTCACAAGAAATATTGTATTTTGTTTCCCTAATGCCTAGAAAGGTCTAAGGTGTTATGAGGGGGGTAAGTGAAATGATGGGTGAGAAATAGATAAGCAAATGATAGAGAAAGTGCATGTGATTTTCAAGGACTATCTCGTCAAGATTACCCAAGGTAAGGGATTAGATATGCCAATGTAAAGCAATGAAAAAGTGCATTAATGTAAGGTGATGACATGGCATGAAGGGAATGTGGTCTAAAGAAATGGACATGTCAAGAGGTTTTCAAAAAAATATTCTTGCATTTTACTGCCTTAGTTTTGATCAAGACCAAGGGGTCAATTTGGATTTAATAGATTATGTTCTACTTGAAGCCCTTCTTCAATTAGAATTGAGACTCTATTCTACTTGAAGCCCTTATTCACCCTCCATTTCATCTGAAGAACCTTCAATTCTATGACTGTCCAAATTCTCATCATGTTTATACTTGTAAACCCATTCTTCCTCCTCATTGATGTTATTTCCAATTGGCTTGCCTAAAACATCAGTGATTCCAAGGACAATTTTTAAAAATCTAAAACTTCTTTGCATAGTGCTCTTAGTTCCTTGAACTCTCATTCCCACCTGGTTAACACAATAAATATCCTTGTAGGGCCTCCATAGCTACTTCTTCAAACTCGAGCTCCAAAATCTAGCATCCTTCCGCCAACTTTCATCATCATTGCACAATCCATGGGAAAGGGGATTGTTAAATTTTCATCAATGATGATTAAATTTGTGAAGACCATACATTTACTTCTTTCCAAACTATTTATTACAAATTTATTCTGCTACAACCTTAACTTCCCTCACCACTAGAATTTATTTCAAAAAACCAAAGCATATATTTAAGTATACCTTGTGCTGATGGTTTGAGTGAATGCAATTAAAACCCAAAATTCTTCTAATTGCATGACCAATTAAATGATGTTTATACTTTGATACATCTTTAATTATAAATTATGTGATGGATCCATCAAATGTTATATGACTATTGGGGGATGATAGCTTGATGGCAGTGCCCATATTCAAATTTTACCCTTCATTGGAGGATGAGAAATGCCTAAAAATAGTTTGTTGAGCCAACAAAGAAGAAAATGCCTTCAATAATACCACCTCAAGATGAAAGAGATGAAAAAAAAAATTCCATTCCTTCTTGAGAGCCCCAATTATACTTGAAACTTGCCTCATACACTACTAATCAACAATGATATTAGTGGATTTAAAGTGGAGAACACATATCAAAATATAGCTATGAGGATGAATAACATCATTGGTCTTTGATTTCAATCTTTGCTTGTCATTAAGACATCCAGCTCATCGCCTCAAAAGAGGTCACATAAATACATTAGAAGTACAGCCACTCTGCCTCCCTATATTATTTATTCTACCAAAATTTCCCCCAAATTAATTGACCGAATTGAGCCCCTATCAATTCTAGAAATACTTCTAAATTTAAATCGCTTGCTTCTATCTTATTCCCCACTAATGGTTATTACCACTTCAATTCAAAAATTTAAATGATAATTATATCTTCCTCTTCCCTAACATATACCATCACCTAAAATTAACCATTTCAATTCAAAATCACCACTTCTAGAGGATTACATTTTACTTTCCATAATTATTACATCTCTTATAGACTATTGTGATCCTCCATCCTTATATTAATATTTATTATCAACATACTTCATTTGATAATTTTCAACTACCATGCGTACTTAGGCTATCACTCTTTCAATTTGCATCTTTGATGATGTGATATAATATAAGCTAAGAATAATTTGTTAATATTAATACCAAGACCGCTTTTCCATTCACCCCAAAAACTCCAAATCCTATTAAGATTATTGGCAATGTTTCTAATTAAAATTTTTGCCTAACATTGTTTTTTATTAGGGTAAAATCAGGTTTTGATGGGACCCCAAAACCCATTACAAGAAGAGTTGATTAGGGATCTAGAACCCCACAAAGCAGTAACACTAACATAGTTAAAAAAAATTAAACTAACAGCCAAAAGACAACAACCCAAAAAAATAAAAGATAAACAGAGTACGGGTTGTCCAAAATACCCAAGAAAAGGGGCCTATGCCTCACAAATAGTAACTTTGGAATTTATCATGAATTTTAAAACCATAATAACATTCAACCTCATAAAATTTCTCATAAGAATTTTATCTGAAACTATGAGGTTTTGAAGGCCTCCCCCAAAAACACCAAATTTGGGGTTTAACATGGCTCCCAAAACCATAATAACATACAATCTCAAAAAAATGGTCATCAAAGTACTATTTGAAACTATTGGGTTTAGAAAGGTGTCACAAACCACCAAGGGAGTTGGCTTGGCACCCACCACCAACAACAAACTGCCAAAAAGGATTGAACTTCATAGAGCCAACAAAGACAATGGTGTTTTGATAGGCTCCCCAAACCATCACCATCAAGATGGTCAAACCAAGATTCTTCTCCATAATTGCAATACTCCTCTCCACATCAAAATAAGAATATATCACCTCCATAGGGGCATACAAAAGAAGGAAAACCAATAAGATTGTCACCATCTTATTAAAACCCATTTCCAAGATTCCAACAAAAGGAAAAATCCACAAAGAGCACCCTACCACCTCTTTCAAACAATAATACTCCCCCTCAATAGAAGAAACCTCCACCTCAATAGGAATTTTGAAAGAGGAATAATATACCAAATGAGACTAACCCACAAATTAGTAGCTCTCAAAAACCTCACCTTAATAGGGGCATGCTCCTCCTCTAAAGGAGCTCATAGATGAAGAATCATAAAGAAAGAAAAAGAGCCCACAATAGCAAGAAGAACAAATAGAACTAGGCTTAAACCAAGGACAACAAAGGCCCTAAGAAGCACAAAAACCCTAACCAAAAACCACCAAATGAGAGATCAAGCCTTTGAAAACTATCATATGTCTCACCACCAAGAAGAAAAGGGACAACACCAATCTATAGAGATCTAGGATAGAGATACACCTCCATGGGGAACAAAACCACATAGGAAATAGGAAGGGCCAACCTAGAGGATAAAATTGCATAAGATGAAACAAAACAATACCATAGCTTTCCCAACAACAATTTGATCTTACTCTCAGTCCTCCAAGAGAAAGCCCAATCTCCAGAAAAGATAGATCCTGCAGAGAAAAGGAAAGAACCAGCCCCAAAAAACTAACCAACAAAAAAAAACCTACCACTATACAAACCCAGAGCTAGGAAAGCGACATGATCCCAAGAGAAGACTGCCCAAAAAATCTTAGGCCCAAAAAAATCTGGGTTGGCTGCAACAACCTCCATCGAGGCATCTCTCCCCTGGACACCAAAAGAGGCGAAGCTAGCAAGAGTTTTCCCCCAATGAGATAGGAAAGAGGAATCCATCCTTGACCCAGAGTATAGAGACCAAAGGATAGAGATAGGACCTATATCCTCATCATCACCATCATCATCATCCTCATCGAAGCCTCCTCTAGTAGAAAACCTAACTCCTCCTCCTGGTGTCGCTTACTCTAGTATGCCTTAATTCTTTTAATTGACATTGTTTCCTTTCCCTATAATGCTGCATATTTTAATGAGTCACCTACTACTACTTATCAATTATGATTCTTCTTGATCTAAAAGATAAATTTTTTTATAATCCTTACCATATACTCCTATATTATCTCATTCATTTTTTAATAAGTTACCTTCTCTGTAAATGTGATTTATCGTCATAGTGTCTAATTTCTCAATCAATTCCAAATATTTATCCAAAAAGGAATTCAATATCCAATTTGGATTGTTTCTTTCTCTGAGTTTATTTATAGTAATTGTCGAATCCCCCTCTATTTCAATATTTTTCAAGTCGAGTTCTAAGCATAAACCTAATCGTTCTGGTTACCTTCTCTGCAAATGTGATTTATTGTCATAGTGTCTAATTTCTCAATCAATTCCAAAGTTTTATCCAAAAAGGAATTAAATCTCCAATTTGGATTTTTTCTTTCTCTAAGTTTATTTATAGTAATGGTTGAATCCCCCTCTATTTCAATATTTTTCAAGTCTAGTTCTAAGCATAAACCTAATCCTTCTGGTAGAGCTTTAAATCCTGCCATATTATTGGTGTCAATTTCCAAGGGTTTCACCATTTTTTCAGTAATATTACATTCTATGAGTGCATAAAACATCCTACCCATGAGATCCCTAGATTTCATCTTGATGCTCTGTCAAAGTTAAGTCTGAACCATCCTTGTTTTGGAGGGGACCATCTGCATTGATTTCTATCATTTTTATTTAAATGATTCCTTTTTCCCACAAATGTAGGGATTTTAGGGCCAAACTAGTTTTTATTCTCATTTTGTCATCCCAACTAGTATAGTAATTTGGTTCATTCCCTTGAGAAAGTAAAATTGAGTTCATCACTTGAAAAATAACAAATTCTATTTTATTTATCATCATTTTTCACTCCATTCTTTTCCCTTGAAATATTCTTCAATTTATTTCCTTCCATAATTTCCACATTACTAATGAAGCTGAAAAAACCTAGAGGTTACCAAATAAGCTTTGATTATATATCCTCAGCGATGATTGGAATAATGTCATAATATCATTTGGTAATGTTGTTATCCATCCTAATTTAGGACATAACCACTACCAACATCTTTGCACAAAGGGGAAATTGAGAAGCATTGATTGATAGTCTCTTTATTATTTTCACATAAAAATTAGATGGATGGGACATGGAATCTAATCTTTTTGAACCATTATAATGTTAAGATCATAACTTGAAAAGATTCCATGTAAAGATAAGTGCCTTTGGCATACATAATTTATTCCAACATAAATGTATTGGAATATCTGAATCATTCACTCCTTGCTTCTTTGAAATAGTCCTATATCCATCTTTCGCATTATAATTCCTAGTTTTGGAGCTATTCCATATGATTTTGTCTTGACCTTGCTTAAAGGAAAAATATTTGTTCTTCAACAGTACTATGTTATGATTGATCTTTTGTAATGGTAAATTTGAATCTTCAAAATTCCTCCACATCCATATTTGATAGTTGTTGGGGTCAATAAAAATATAATCACTAACTTAACATCCCCAAGCTTGTTCACAAGTATGCTTGATTCTTCTCATTTCTATTTGGTAATTGACAATTGGATAACCCCCTCACAAGTGCTTCTAAAATAATTCTTTCCTATCATCTCTAATATTCCATGAGAAATGATTTAACATAATCATTGCATTTAGACATAAAATTCTAAATGCATGATCCCCTAGGAAAATTATATTTCTAAGTTATTTGAATCTGAAAGATATTTGCCTTTAATAATCCTAACCCACTTAAGTTCTGGATCTTTATGAAGTTTCTAGAATAATTTTGCTCCCAATGATTTTTTTTCCATAATGAGTTCTTAATTCGAGTTCCTTCTAATTTGAATTGTCTGTAGATTTTTTCCCAAGAAATTAAGGCATATTTTTTTCTTCAGATTTGTGCCTTGCCAAAAAAAGGCTCTCAACTCCTTCACTAAATTGGCATAGGCCCCATGTAAAAGTGATAAGCATGATATTAAATATATTTTAATAGTTGATAAAGTTTCCTTCATTATTGTGATTCTCCATGCCCAGGATAGCCACCTAGCTTTCCACGAGTCCATTTTCCTATCCATCTATTCTCCTATTATATTTGTACAATATAAAATGGTGAGAAATGCTAGGAAGAAGATCACACACCAAGTTATAAAATACATTGAGGGAAAGATGTTCTACCAAAAAATCACCCTCAAACAAATCAAATTCGCACGACCCAAAATGGATGAAGGGGTGCTAATGCAAGATCTAAATGAGAGTGGAGAATTGAGATTTCTTTCCCTTAATGAAGTAGGGATAATGATGAAATGATATGTAAAATTGACAAGCTTGATAAAGGAAATGATAAATGACTCGCATAAAATATCAAATCTTATGCATGAAATTTAGTGCAAGGAAAGAAATAGAAATAAGGGATTCACCTTGAAGAAAAAAGAAGCAAATGGACCTTTAGATCTGGTTTTGACTATCACAGAGGTGTCAGAATCCAGTAAAACTCTAGATCTGGGATTCTGATGCTTGTAATTGCTTTCAGTGAAAATCTTAGACCTTGAGGATGAGGTTGACTAGGGAATCCTTGTCTAGGATGATATTCCATAATTTTGACCTAGTCCTTTTAACTCCAAATCTGATGAAATTTGTAGGGTACCTGTGACTCTGACTGATATTCCTGAATCCAGATCCAAAACTCCATTACATGTCTATGCACACAGAGAGAAAGGGGAAAAATATTTTTGAAAGGGTTTTGCCTTGGTCAAACCCCTATATAGGATTCAACCTTGAAATGAAATAGAGATTTCATAAAGGAAAGTAAATGTAAACAAGATAAACATCTGTATTGACCTTTCATGTAAAACCTCCATGGACAGATATTGAGATCCATCAAACCCATAAAGATGCTTGTATGTGTATGCTTGAGATGTAGGATCAAGGATACCTTAATAAATGCATGGATCTACACTTTCCAATCCTAGATCTTGAATGAATGTAGACTCAATAACCTCAATGGAGAAGGAGAGAGGAAAACAATGGATGTATGTATCTTCTTGCTTGCTTGTGAATTTATCTACTTGGCCATCATGGGAGAGAAAATTTCACCAACGAGAGAAGACTGTCTTTTCTTGAATGGATCTTGAAGAAATGGAGACTTAGAGATCTTGAATTAGATGCTTGGCTTCAAATCTTGAATCCAAATCCTCAAAAATCTTGATTGCACTTGCTCTTGAAAATCACCAATAGTTTTCATGTAATATGGATATGGTTATATGGATCTTAAAATGAGAGGCTTTGATGTCCTTTTATACTCATTTCAGGATTCAATATTGCATAGGATGACCCCAATTATAGGTCTAGGAGAGGAAATCTCGCATCAGGCCTAGATCCCACTTAAGCACAATGCTCTAGGACAAGGCTGACCTGGATGGCCTTGTCTAGGCATTTTGTTTCTCAAAGATTTCCCTGGCCTAGGGGAGTATGATAAGTTGCGAAGGAAGACAATGAAAAATGTGGAAACCGAGTGTAAAGACAATAAGATCTTAAAATCATGAAAATAAGGTCTAATAGGGCCTAAAAGACATCCAATTACAGGTGCTTACTTGTTAGCATGGTACATTTAGCTCCCATTTTAGCTGGATTATGAGACAAACTCATGCTCATGGTAAAGTAGATAGAAATGCAAAGGATGATCTCATCAAGGTCAAGGAGACAAAGAAACATCAAGCCCCCAAGTGAATTAAGTCCTCATAAAATCCAAAACCAAGATAAGTGAGACACCGCTTGAAAGAGAGAGAGGGATAGAGAGAAGGGTGTGATTACTATCCTAATAAGAGTCTATCTTATTATGAACAACACAAAAGAAAGTGTTGCCAAAAGATGGAATTAAATAGTCTAGCAAAGTGTGTTATACCAGTCAATCCATCAACAAGGATCATGCCTTAAGGAAAGAATTATATCCATTAAGGGATCTAGCAATAGAACAATCAGGCCTATGGAAAGCATTGTATCCTTGGGGTTCAAAGAAAAGTGATCAGGCCTAAGGAAAGCATTATCTCCTTAGGGATCAAAGAAAAGTGATCAGGCCTAAGGAAATAATTGTGACCTTAGGGATCAAAGAAAAAGAGATCAGCCCTAAGGAAAGCATTATATCCTTAGGGATCAAGGGAGGATAAACACAAAGAAAACATTGTTTCCTTATTGATCCACAAAACAGATAGTGTGTGTGTGTGTCTTTGTGTGTGGAAAATTTAAAACACTGAATGTAGTGTATGCCCCACGTTAAAGTGATTACAAATGCCTTAACAGGAGAAATGGCTTTAATAGAGCATAAAAGCATCCAAAATAAATATTTCCACTATTAAATGAAACCAACAAAGGACAAATAAAGAGAAATAAGAACATGAAAAAAGTGAACACATAAGGGGTCTACCAACACTGGGATCAATAGGTCATATGATAACTCATGTATATCAAAATTATATCAAAATGAACTATTATCATCCCCCAAAGGTAGTAGAACTAAAATCACAATGGAAGAAAAGAATGTAAGAGTTATGAAGAAGAGTACTTTTGGGCCGACATCATGGAGAAAAAAAAGGATAGCTAGCTACCAATTTGCATCATCCTAATCAGACAACACAAATGCACATTTACGAATAGTGACACAGGTGTTGTTTCCTTTTCTTGCTGACATGAAAATATTCCTCAGAGGGTTCACTCTATTTATCCCTGACACTGATCAAGCATAGAGTAGAACAACAGAAACAAGGTTTTGAAACCTCCTACACTTTGAGCTCCACAAACTCGGGCGGGATTACCCTTGAAAACTTAGAATAATGAAATCACTAAATTATTCTAGTTTGTTATTGATGGAATTACAGGGACAGATCACTATAAATTTCACTAGAACAGACCAAACTGAAAGTAAAGATTGATTTTAATAATGATAGTCATTTGATTGAACAAAAAATAGACCAGTGCTCAATCTTAGGGCATGGAGTCATCTATGAATAATTTTAACTAGCATGATTGAGGATAAAACTTAAAGCAATTACAGGATCTGACACAAACATAGATATACCTTATATATCTATCTCAGTACATTTAGCCAAATTAATCCATCAAATTCATTTGCTACCCTGAACTTTATTGAAACATCTCTAAGGTATTTTTTATATTCTCTCCTTGAAAGAACCCTAGAAGTATTTCATAATCTGCCTG
>MU226219.1:645393-660702 GCA_018584345.1 Thuja plicata
CACCTGCTTCTTCTTCTTCATGTTGTTCTTCTCTTTGTTCCTCTTCTTCTTGATGTTCCTCTTGGTGCTCCTTATCATGCAAAGCAATTTGAATAGGAGACCCTTTGGATTGTGCATCTTCAGCACTAAATTGAGGTACTTGTGACATAAAAGTGTCATATGATTGTATCATCTTTTCTATCCTCTGGAGATATGGGAGATCAGGAAAGAAACCAAAGAATGAACTATCTGATTCCTTCCATTATGATTCTGCTCTTAGGAGGTCATTCCATTTTCTTCTCCTATCCTGGACTTCTAACCTATTTAATTTGTTTATCACAATGTCTTCATCATCCAATGGCTCATGATCTCTGATCTTGTGCCAAGGAGTCATCCTTTTTAGGGCTGTTTGTACAAAATTTTTAGGATCACAGAATCTAGCGATTGCAGTAGACATTCTATATTGTTTTAAGTAATCATTGATGGTGTCAAACATCTTCTTCCCAATAGTGAAATCAAAACCCACCCATAATCTAGGGATGAAGGTTCCCTTCTTATGCCCCTCCAGAAACTCCTTGTCTAACCAAGTAATCTGCCAGACAAATTCTAAGAAAGCAATCCTGGGAGGAACAAATTTAGGAAGAATATGGGGAGGTTGAGTGCAGCCATATACTCTGATAATAGTTATGTAATCAAAGAAAAAGAAATCAGCCCAGTTGTGGGAGATGGGCCAATTAGTGACATATTCCCATGGTCTCAAAAAATTTCTAACCTCAAATGGAAGTCTGTTCCTGTCTGCTCCCAATAGATCAAAAATTTGATCTACAATCTAGTTGCAAAAGCATACAAATGAGGAATTGATAGACCCACTATCCCACACTGAGGTCCATCTTTGGATTGGCTCTTCCACACCATGTTCTGATACAAATAGCTAAAGCTCTTTATCCATTGATGCTCTCTTGTAATATAGAATCATGTACATCAGATGAGAGTAATGTTTGAAAGTGGGCTTGGGGTTATCTGACTGTATTTCTACCAATCCAGCATGGATGGCCTCAACTATGTAGCCAACATAATCGTAATCAGTGTTGACTTCAGGGTGCTGGATATTCATTGCTATCATGAGTATCTCCTCAGATACTGTAGAATATCCATCAAGGCCTAGGACCCTACTTACACCATATACAGTGCATTTTACATAATGATGAAAAAGAGATAAGTCAAAAGGTGGCTTGAAATTGTCTAGAATTTTCACTAGGTGCCTATCTACTCTAGGCATGAATTTAGGCATTTCATATTTTTTGATCAAATGCTCTCTTTTGACATAATCAGCTTTAATTTTCTTCAAGTCAATATCAGTGCATAATGCACCGGTAATTCCAAATACCTCAGCTACTGACCTCCTATCTATGGAGACTAGGGTTTCTTTGTTCTTTTTCCTAATTACCTTAACCACTGGGAAATAGTTTTTTGCTAGCTCCTTAATGAGACCAATGTCAACATAGACGTCAGGCACAATTAATTTAGCCATATTTAAATCCCATGGATTTCAAATTGGGACTGTCTTAACCCTATTGTTCCAAAAATAATGAAATAAAGTACTGCTAGAGTAGTTTGGGGTTACCAGATTTCAGCATTAAGACCACTTGTCGCTCCATTCTTCCCAATCTGCGTTGTTGGTATTCAGAGTCCCATGCAGAAATTCAACAAATTCTTTAGTATATTTCTTTGGTGTGACTTCCTTCTTCTTTCTAGACCCTTGTGAGGTAGTAGGAACAATAGCTTGACTCATCTTGCTTCTTTTGAATTCTACTGTCTCAGACACAAAACTCCGGACAAATAAGCTTCTTACTCTTCGCAGAAAAACTCAGAATGCATAAATGAGAGTTGTACAGAATCAAACTCAATCATTTACACTTATAGCCATTTAAGAACTGTGTCTTGTCAACTTGAAAGCCGAATTCCTACACTTGAACTGTCATGAAGATTTCATTCTGTCATTAATGCTACTGTCAACTTGCACTATTTGATCCGAGATGGAAGAGAGAACGTACGCTTTTTTCCATCTGGCACTCGTCAGCCTGAAACTAGCCAACACACTGCACTTTATTCACTTTTAGAAATGTCTTTGCAAGTGAGCGACGCACCCATGTTATTCAACTAGTCGCATACTCACCATCCATCCTCACTTTATTTTTCACCTTCTGCGAGTGAGCGATGACCTACCTCTTGAACCTCATTTTATGTCTATCGCATACTCGCTCTCTTTTATGCTTTGCTTTTGGGTTCATGCGAGTGAGCGATATTTACTTTACCTTTAACCGGTCGCACCCTCGCTAGTTAACATTTCATGTCATCTGAGTCTTGGGGACTGAGCGACAATGCATCTTATGTTTCAGCTATTCCCTAATCGCACACTCGTTGGCTGTTCAAAATTAACTTTTGGATCTGAGCAGGTGAGCGATGTTCATTTCTTTACCGCATACTCTGTCTGGTCGCTTACTCGTGCCACTTAATACTCCATCTTTCATCTTATGCGCGAGTGAGCGATGGCATCTGTTCTTTTCTCAGTCGCAAACTCGCGAGCTGAAAAATTTCACTTCATTACTGGCTATGAGTGCGTGACTGAGCACCTTCTTTCTTTAGTCGCCTACTCACAAGCTCTTTTCCTTTCATCTTTGTTGATTGGCGAGTGAGCGATGTCTCCTCTTTTAACTCATGACACACCCATGGGTCTACTTTTGATCGCCTCAAAGCATCAGCGAGTGAGCGAGGCGATGAATGGTCCCTTAGTTGCTCGGTCGCAGACTTTTAAGAAACTTGAAAAATGCTTATGTGACTGAGCGATGAGTCTTCACATTGGTAGCTCATACCTTTTCCACACACTCGCACTACAAAATACAATTGAATTAGAACCTAAGCGAGTGGGTGACCTCTAGAACATGACCTCGTCGTGTAGTCATTGACTTTTGACATTGACATAAAAGTTGATGCGGGTATGAAATTGCTTCAATTTTATACAAGACTCACTCAGTCGTGGATCATGATATAGATAGCATAATTTTACTGCGACTGTGCGACATACACACTTTCAACCCGTCGCTGACTCGCTGGCTCAAAATTTCATTCATATAACTCTCAGCAAGTGAGCGATAAGTTTAACCATTTTTAGCCCGCTCAATCGCTAACTTAAAACTTGACTTTCATAAGACATTGTGACTGTGTGATTTACCTTTTAAAACATTGGACGCGCTCACTCACACACAGATCAAAACTTGACATGAGCTGATCACGATTGCACGATTCTCTTTTACTGACAGCTCGTCGCCCACTCGCACAACTTAAAGACATTTCAAAAAGACCGACGCAACAAAGCGACCAAACTAAAACATTACTTCAAAAGGGATTTTGACTTCTTTTGCGTGGCAAAGCACAGGATTTAAACCAAGAAAGCTCGGGAAAAACAGAGGCCAAGAGATTCAACAAAAAACTAATGCAGTGCTAACAACAGGCACAACATAACATCTAACAACATATAGAAGAAGAGAGATAAAAATAGAAGAATTTTTATGACACCATGATTCCTTTCTGACCTTGCACCAACAAAGTAACAAGTGTCATGTAAATAAATCTAAAAAATAACATATAACAGGGAACACATCACAAGGGAAGCTGATCATGACAAACAAGAAAACACACAAAATCCACTGCACAAGAGGAGCTATTCAAGCATATTGCCTACCCCCCTATCTCAGTCTATAATTTTTAGGGAAGGTGGGAAACTCACAAGAGGAGAAAAATCAAGCACAATAGATTGATCAATAGCCACTTCCAAACAAGCACCATGCTGCAAAAATAGGTCACTTTGTTTGTCAGTAAGAGTGATAGATAATTGTTGTGAAAGTATGGTTGGTAAATCATGATCAAGATCAATAGTATCATAAATATCATTAGAATCACTAGCATAAATATCATTCTTAGCATCAAGAACATCATCATCAAGAGTATCTTCTTCATCCAAATTAATTGTAACAAAATCTAAGATACGAATAGAATCCTCATGTTTGTTCATTTTGATCTTTTTTAAATTCACTTCCTCCTTTGGATCAAGCATGGGTTGGTCAAAGGGAAGAAAATCACGAGGTGAGGCAATGTTTTGAGAAACACGTTGACAAGCTCTAGAATGGCACTTACAATGAAGTCCATGAGCATGACACATTTTTTTTTTTAAGAGGTTTGGTTTGGGTCAAGATAAATGCAACACATACAAATAAATTTAACACACATAACTAAGAGGGGGGGGGGGGGGNAAGAGGGGGGGGGGGGTGAGGTTGTGACCAAAAAATCAAGATCTTTAACCAAATTACCAACTTAATCTCAAATCCAAAAGATAAACATGAATGCAAGAACATAACACAATAATCAACACATAGCACCAAGATTTTTGACATGGAAACCATGTTAGGGAAAAAACCATGATGGGGATCAAACCCACAAGATGAATGTACTCTTTTAAAATAACTATACCCAGTTATGAGTATTAAAAACGGGAATTCACATGATTTTAGATACACTACCTAGATCTCACTGCTCAATTACAACAAGGATCTCAATCCCAAGGAAGGTTCACTGCCTTACAACAATCTATGATCTTAAATCTTGAAGGACATACTCTCCAAACTGACGAACTGACAAACAACATCTCTGATATGCCAAAATCATTCCAATGAAGTACATTAAATCTCTACCTCAATTTTAGATTCCACACATACCTCTTTTCTCAGCATCTCATACTTTTTTCCATGCATACACACATATCTTCACAAATTATATATGATTACATATTTATACACATTAATTCAATTTATATCAACTAGATCATCTAGGGGCCTGGTGCAGGAGCACCAAGGGCACAAAGGTGAGCTAGGGTCACTTTTGGATCCTAGGAAGATGAAGCCATGACCATCAAGGGTAATTTGGAAATGTAATAGACCATTATTAGTCATTTAATGACGTTTTAATCATGTTTGTAATGTTTATTGATCATTTTATGTGATATGATCATAAACAAGTTTGTAAGCCATTGATTGGCATAAGAGGCTAAGAGAGAAGCCTTGGGGTCACTTGATTGATCTAAGGATAGATAAGGTTTTTAAAGGTCTATAATATTAACTTTGATTGTAATATGGCCAATAGATCCTTTAAAATGTGTAAAATTCTCTAAATGTGCTAAAATGATGTAATAGTGCCTTATTGGAAAAATAAGCCTTAAGGGTCACTATGAGGTCTAGATGACCTTAGGAAGAGTATTTTGGTTTGTATTAGAGTGTTAAAGTCTTAGATAGGTGTCTAAGGAAAGGCATTTTATGTTATGCCCGAGTTGACATTGGTAGTTGTTGACTTGATAACTTTTTAAACTTGCAATTATGTAACAGTTAGTTTTGGGACTGTTGTCGACAGTTTTAGGGAGTTTAAAGTTGATTATTTGGTTGGTTGTTGATTTTGAGGGTCTTTTAGAAGGAGATACATGTGAGTATGATTAGGATGTAGAGAATTTTGTGGAGAACCATGGTAATGTTCTTGAATTAATAAAGAAACAAATTCTTGCAAATAGTCACATTCAACCCATGAGATACAGTCATTGTGTTGTGGCTTCAAACTCATTTAAGAATGTATTTTTGATATAGAAATGGATTAGAATATTTTTATTTTGAATTTTTATCATTTCCCTACAATTGTAGTGATGTTTCATTGAGTTTTGAAGTAATAAATCTATCCATTTCTTGACTGTTCTCAGATCGTGTCATTGCAATGAACAATTTGAATTTTGAATTCTCCTTGGTTGGATAGAATCTCCCACCCTTTGTGGTTAATTTAATTAGTGGGAGAAGTATAAATACATGTACTATATCCTTTTATAGTTTTTAAATACTAGGATATGTAGGATTGTGGAGGAGGGACCACAAATGGAGGCTAAATGCTAAATTTAGGATGCACAGTTCAAACCCAGTCATTGTCGTGAACAAATACTCTTAAGGATGGGGGTATTTTGTGATGTATCTTGGCTATTTGGGACCATGGGTATGTGTTATATCCACTGGGAGGATCTGGAGAGATTTGTAAGAGCCTAAGTGAGAAATTCCTAGTCTAGAGACCCTAGAAGTGAGGTTTTGATACCTACAAGTATAGGCAAGTGTTGGTGACCCCAAAAATTGATAATCCATTGTTTTTAGCCATGACCTAAGACTTTTTCATGGTTTTGGATCTAGAGAGAAAGTCCTTTTATATGTTTCTTTGTAAATGGGTGTAAATTAAGCCTATTTAGTTGTTGTAAAGGTAGTGGATTTGGGTGTTTCTCCAAAGTAACATACCCTAGGGTTTGGATATGTTTTGTAGCATGGTAAAGGGTATCTAAAACTATCATTAGTTTCCTTAGTGTTTTGGGAAAGTTTTGGGTTAAGGGAAGATTAGTGGTTAGACAGGGCTACAAGGAGATTGAGTTAGCATAGAAAGAGAATCTTAAACTAGGTTATGCATAGTTGAGAACATATTGCAGATGGTATTGTGATGATGTGATTAAGAGAACATACAGAGATTCAATTGTTAGGGGCAGTTATTTGAGATTTATTGAAGACTGTATTTTGACAGAGTTTCTGAGAGACAATTTTTGATTAGGAAGTTGCAAATCACATGGTTTCTAAAGAGATCTCCATATTGATCATGGTATGGGCCATGAGGATATCACATCCCTTTGCATCAAGTAGTCTCAGATCCTAGGAGCATCCTAGGTTTGAAGTGGTGGAAGAGCTTTTCAGGATTTTGAAGATTGAAAGTCCTTTGTTGATGCTTAGAGTTGAACTATCCTCCGAGAGTGTTCCAAAGTGGTGGCTTGACATCTAAAATATCCTAGATTGGTGAAGATGTACCTGAAAAAATCAGAGAAGGTGTACAATGCTCTTAAAGAGTTTTTGGCCAATAAGAGAAAAATAGAAGAAAATAGAAGGAAGAAGAAAGAAGAGGAAATGTTAAGAAGGATTGGAGAGGCTTTGGAAAAGCATCAGAAGAAGCTGGAGTGGATTGCATCACTCCTTGAACAAGAAGTAGATGAATAATATGAAGATGAGCAGAATATTGCACATGAAGAAGTGGATTAACCTAAGAGCAAAGAGGCTCTACAATCTGAATTAGAGGTACTAGAGGACGATGTTGATGGTTGCAGTAGTGAATCAAGTCTTGAGGGGCTTGAATCTAAATAAATTCTTTAGGCGGGGGAAAAAAAATGTTATTTGGTGATGGAAGAAGACAAATAACATGATAGCATGGCTAGAGAGGAAGCCAATATGACTAGTGAGTTGTTAGTATGCCTAGGTGAATTGCATGATGGTGAAGACCAACAAGAGAGGGAAATAGGTGAGGATGAACCTGACTATGGGGTCTTTGGTGAGACTCAGAAGCTAATCATGAATGCTGAGGAAGAATTGGACTTTGTAGAGGAGAGGCATGGATTCCAAGATTCATTGGTCTCAATGGGAAGAGACTTCAAGTTTTAAGACAATGAAGAGTTGCAGGTGGCAACAATGGTCTCAAGGCATGAGACTAAGGATAGGGTGAAGATTTGTGATCAAATAATGGTCTACATTTTTCCCATGGGAGGGAAGAATAGAGTGAAGATGAATGAGTGCATGATGGAGTAGCATGAAGAGGTGATTCCATGGGTCAATAATGATGATATTTTCAAACCAAGGGTGAAAATCAAATGGTTTTGTTTGCTGACATTGTTTTGTTTGTAGGTTTCCAAGAGGACTTGGAAAATTTTTAAAGCTAGGGAGTATGGTGCAGGAGAACCAAGGGCACAAAGGTGCACCAGGGTCACTATTGGATCCTAGGAAGATGAAGGCATGACCATAAAGGGTCATTTTGAAATTTAATAGACCATGATTGGTCATTTAATGATGTTTTAATCACGTTTGTAATGTTTATTGATCATTTTGTGTGATATGATCATAAACAAGTTTGTAAGTCATTGATTGACATAAGAGGCTATTAGAACTTCCTTGGGGTCACTTGATTGATCCAAGGATAGATAAGGTTTTTAATTTCCTATAAGATCAAATTTGATTGTAATATGGCCAATAGAGCCATAAAAATGTGTAAAATGCACTAAATGTGCTAAAATGATGTAATAGTGCCTTATTGGCAAAATAAACCTTAAGGGTCACTATGAGGTCTAGATGACCTTAGGAAGAGTATTTTAGTTTTTATTAGAGAGTTAAAGTCTTAGATATGTTTCTAAGAAAGGTATTTTATGTTATGGTCCAGTTGACATTGGTAGTTGTCGACTTGACAACTTTTTAAACTTGCAATTATGTAACAGTTGGTTTTGGGACTATTGTTGACAATTTTAGGGAGTTTAAAATCAGTTATTTGGTTGGTTGTTGAGTTTGAGGGTACTTTAGAAGGATATAAATGTGAGTATGATTAGGATGTAGAGGATGGTGTGTGGAGAACCATGGAAATGTTCTTAAATAATAAAGAAACAAATTCTTGCAAACAGTCACATTCAGCCCGTGAGACACAGTCATTGTGTTGTGGCTTCAAACTCATTTTCGAATGTATTTTTTATTTGGAAATGGATTATAACATTTTTATTTTGAAATTTTATCATTTCCTACAATTACAATGATGTTTCATTGAGTTTTGAATTAAGAAATCTATCCATTTCTTGACTATTCTCAAACTGTGTCTTTGCAATCAACAATTTGAATTTTGAAGTCTCCATGGTTGGATAGACTATCCAACCCTCTATGGTTAAATTAATTGGTGGGAGAAATCTAAAGACATGTACTATATCCTTATATAGTGTTTAAATGTAGGGATGTGTAGGATTGTGGAGGAGAGACCACAAATGGAGGCTAAATGTTGAATTGAGGATACACAGTTCAACACCAGTCATTGTTGTGGAAATATAATCTTAAGGATTGGGGTATTTTGTTATGGATCTTGGCTATTGGGGTCCATGGCAATGTGTTAGACCCACTGGGAGGATCTGGATAGGTTTGTAAGAGCCTAAGTAAGAAAGTCCTAGCCTTGAGACCCTATAAACGAGGGTTTGATACCTACAAGTATAGGAAAGTGTTGGTGACCCAAAAACCTGATAATCCATTATTTTTAGCCATGAAATAAGACTTTTTCATGGTTTGGGATCAAGGGAGAAAGTCCTTGTATAGGTTGATTTGTAAATGGATGCAAATTAATTAGGCATATTTGGTTGATGTAAAGGTAGTGGATCTGGGTGTTGGTCCAAAGTAACATACCCTAGGTTTGGGATATGTTTTGTAGAATGGTAAAGGGTATGGAAACTATCATTATTTTCCTTAGTGTTTTGGGAAATTTTTGGGTTAAGGGTAGATTAGTTTTTGGACAAGGCGACAAGGAGATTGAGTTAGCACAAACAAAGAATTGTAGACTAGGTTATGCACATTTGAGAACATATTATAGATAGTATTGTGATGATGTGGTTAAGAGCGCATAAAAAGATTCAATTATTAGGGACAATTATTAGAGATTTATTAAAGAATATATTTTGACAGAGTTTCTGAGAGACAATTTCGATTGGGAAGTTGCAACTCACATGGTTGTTGAAGAGATCTCCATATTGATCAGGGTATGGGCCACTACAATATCACACCCCTCTGCATCAGGACCTAATTAAATTATATGAATTCAATTTATCTCAATACACAATGCGATCCATTTAATTTCAACTAAGACATAAAAATGATCCATAACAACATTCTCGAGCATGCTCCAGATTTGTAAATCATGCCACAATCCTTTGCAACATGCTACACCACCAAGTCAGCCAAAAACAATAAGAACAACAACACATTACATGAGGAATCTTATATTTCAATCATATAACCCAATGTGATCCACCAACATGAATAGGACACGATCAAGAAACATCAACAAGCAACATGAAATACCATGACATCAACATGAACAACTCTATCTTATTAATCAAACTCATCTCTACACTGTTCATCGATAACACTAAAACCTAACCACTATCATAAAAGAAAATTATCTTGCTAGTATCCAAATCATGAACCACTCGAATTGAAGACATAAATCCAATTCTTAAACTCACCACTAGGTTAGCAAAAAATTATATTGCCAAGCTGATCCACACCGATCCAATAGCTAAAACATTTTCTCTAATAGAATAAATAAAATAACAGTCTCTAATAAATCCAAAATAGATCACTCAACTCAACATGTGAACCTCTATAATTTGACATAGATAAACTAAAGACATTAATGAAACTCTTTGTACCTTCACAACATCTGATATTGAATATAGTAGCCATACCATAGAAATCATCTAACTAAACATCTTAGGAGCACTATCTTCAACAATAGGAATATGTTGACATCAATGACAAAAAATTAATGTCAACACATATATGCATAATCTTAAAAATATCCCAACAATCTCCCCCTTTGTCATTGATGACAATATACGATATGAAAAATCAAATAAATGCACAAAGAAACAATATCAACAACAATACCAACAATATCTACAATATATTTCAAAGTCTCTCCAAAAAACCTTCTCAATCATAAAATAATATCTTCCCAACATACTATTTTTTCACATGAATCTCTCTCCCTTTGACATCAATGACAAAGGAAAATATATGCAGTAAGTCATAGAGGCCAAAAATATGAACAAACAACTCTCAACCACTAACCACTACTCAATCACTACTCCCCCTAAGGAGTAGCCACCAAAAAAATCAATCTAGATTAATGAAAATATGTAAGTACACTAGACTGATGCATCTCTAGCTCTGATCAAAAGTGACATTCACCCCAAGCTTACCTCAGAGATACACAAAAGAATACTTTGGTAAGGGCTTCGTGAAAATATCTGTAATATGTTCTTTTGTAGATACATACTCCAATATTATTTCTTACTCACTGACTTTGTCTCTCAAGAAATAATATTTAATAGGGATATGCTTTATCTTTGAATGTAACATAGGGTTCTTTGAAATATTGATAACACTTGAATTTCTACAATGAATAGTAATAGGATCATCAATAATCACTCTTATATCTTTCAACATTTTCTTCATCCGCATCAATTATGTCAATTAGTAGTAGAAACAACTTAGTCATCTTCAACAATAGATTTTGATATACAATTTTATTTCTTACTTTCCCATGAAACTAATCTCTTACCCAAAAAGAATGCTCCACCAATTGTGCTTTTTCTATCATCCACATTTCTTGCCCAATTCATATTAGTGTATGCACTTAATGTAAAATAATCATCCTTTTCATACCATAAGCCATAATCAATTGTCCCTTTCAAGTATTTGAATATAATCTTAACATCAACAACATGTGATTCATTCAGTTCTGCTTGAAATATATCAAAAATACAAACAACATTCATAATATATGGTCTAGTTTGTGTCAAGTATAGTAACCCACCTATTATAGATCTGTATCTTGTCTAATTTGCCTTAGGTTTATCATCAATCTTTGAAAATTTACAACCAATAATCATATGAGTACTTGTTAGTATATAGAAGCACCAAGAGGGGGGTGAACCAATCTAAACAAGTAATGAACCAATTCAACCAAGAATATGATAATACTTTTAAACAACTTCCACACAATCAAACATGCAAGTGTAACTATGCAATAGAAGTAAAATTATTATGCATCCACAAAGCATAACACATAATACCACTAGTTTTTCTTGTGGAAAGCCTTGTAGGAGGGAGAAAACCATGATGGGGATGACACACACAATCTCTTCACTATGATAAAAATATTTTCCTTGTTAGGAGCTTACAATACCCTATTAGGGGCTCACCCATTTAGGAGTGACTAATACCTTGTTAAAAGTACAAATAAAGTTGTTAGGATCTACCTCGCTAGAGGATTTAGAACTCCTTCTTAGAAGTCACCATGTTAAAGGATTTATACAATGATACCTATTAAAGTCTAAAATGTTAAGGGATTTAACCTGCTAACCTATTAGAGTTAGCCTTGAGAAATAAACTCAAATAACTGATCTGGGAATGCCACTTCTTACCTGTTAGATCCAATCCAATCTCTAAATCCTAGCACATTGTTCTGCATGTATCTCTGATCGCAACCACCAAATTTTTTTTTATCTCTTTATACTAAATCAAATGATTTAGCTTACCTTTATACTGTTGTTCTTAAGTTAGTTAAGAATTGAAATATATTCTACATGTCATCCCAAAGAATTTACCGAACTCATGAAAATTAGTGCCAATCATACCTAACATGTTGGCCCAAAATGTAATAATTTTTTTTTACAAAATGCCAAAAATTACTTAACCGCCTTGACCATCTAATCAACAGGTACCAATCAGTAACTCAACCAGTTCATACTGAACACAAAACAAAAATAGTAACTTTCACAAAATGTTGAGTTAACTATTGTGGTCATAAATCCAAACTTGTCTGACCATAGAGATGCTCTAGTAACAACCACACCTCCCAATGTGCTTGGAAACTCGACTGCTACTCAAAATACTTTATGTTATTGTCTTCCTATTAACCGGTCAAAACACTTAGCATAAACTACTTCACCTATTCATCATGTTGATCGGTATCTATAACCTATTAACCAAATCTAATAGAGTTGTGGAGCTTCCATAAATGACAAACTCAAACTCTTCATCTCAACTCCAAAAACCATCATAATGCCAATTGTACCAATAGGTTTTGAGTCATCCATACCAAATTTCATCAATAGTTCATTCACATAATTAGATTGAGATATGAAAATACCTTTATCAGTTTGTGTAATCTGCAACACAAGAAAAAATTACATCTAACCTATCATAAACATCTAAAATCACTTTTCCATCTCATTAGAAAATTCCTTACTCAACTTGTCATTTCCACCAAAATTAATATCATCCACAAAGGATTAAACAATTAAGATGTTATCATGATTAATTTTGAAGTACAAATTAGTATCAATGGTACCTTTACTAAAACTGAGTGTCAATAAATACTTATCCAATCTCGCATACAAGGCTCTAGGTGCTTGTTTTAATCCATAAAGTTATTTCTTCAATCTGCAAACTATGTCATCTTCAACAGTCAAGAGAAAACCATCTGATTGCTCAATGTATACTTCCTCATCCAAATCCCCATTCAAGAGCGTAGACTTAACATCCATATGATATACCTTTAAATATTTGTAAGTAGAAGATGAAAGAAACATTCTAACAACATTCTAAATGGGTATTTTTGAATATCCATTTAGTATAAATTACAATCTTATCTTTAGGTCTAGGAACAAGAATCCATGTCTTATTCTTTTCAGTTTGTTACAATTCTTATTTTATCGCTTTAACCCAATTATCATCTTTACATGCTTCATCAACATTTTGATGAACTATAACTGATTGAATGTTTGAAGATGTTAAGTTGATGATCACTGAGCTGCAGAAAGTTAATGCAAGACATTAAATCAGTTAATGTAGTGTATTGTCATTGATGTCAACTTAATATACTCTGATTGTTCATATACATATTGTCAAAGACTTCAAAGAACCAAAGAGATAAAGGTTATGTTATCAGTAATACATAAAAGTTTAGTATACACCAAGTGACAACAAACACCGACGGATAGTGAACACCGAAGGATAGAGAACCCCGTGAAGAATCACAGTGATACCCAAGCAAGATACCCAAGCAAACAGTACTGAGTAGAACCAAAGTGATACCCGAGCAGAACAGAAAGTAACAGTGTTTCCCGATAAACAGACAACCTTGATGGACATAGATGCCCAAGGACAACTAAAGTTGAGACCAAGAAAACAATGAGTTAAACACCGATCAGAGCTCAAGTTCAGAAATGACAAAAGACTTAGCTGGCAAGAGCTAAATATAGAGTTAACTATTTGATTATATTATTTTCATCGACCAATTAAAAGATAAAGATAAGCTAGTGATTTAAAGCTAGTTTTATTCCAATTGTCAAGAAGAAATATGCGGGATAAAACTAAAGCAAGCTTTAAAGCAATAATGGCAAGATTTTCTGACCACATCAAGAAAAAGAAAGACAAGGACTTAGAAATGGTGAAATCATTTCTATAAAAGAGACAAGCTAATTCATTGTAAAAAGAGGAATGTTGAAGAGAATTCTAGTGAAGATAAGAAGTCTTCATATAGATCTGATCAAACAAGCTGAAGAATAGAGCTAATATTTCTACAGACACCGAGCAACAGAGAAGCAACAACATTCACCAAGAAGAAAGAAGTGGAGAAAAGGAGCAGAAGAGAACATTGATTAGAAAGGTATTATGAGCTTACAATTGGTTTGAATATTTGCAAGATTAAGTTGTATTTATGAACATATTATATACTGTTTCATTTTAACCATTGATTCAGAAAATCTCTTAATAGAGTAGGATCTAACCATCCTTTATATATTGAGATACATCCCAAGGAGTATCAAAAGGTTTCTCATGAAGATAGAATAGTGAATGCCAGATATCAAGTGAAAAACTTAGTTTTAAATCCTCTAACAAGGTCATACTTAACAATGTGTTTGTAACCTATAATAGGGTTGGCTCTTCACCAAGCTCATTTCAGAAGAGTGAAATTTTGGGTTACCAGTCCCAAGTGATTTTTCCCTAACAAGGTTTCCACGTTAAAAGTTCATGTGTCAAATGTGTATATGGTTCATTGCTTTGATGTTTTTCTTTAAACATTACTAAAAAAAGATTTATCGGTAAACATTAAGTTATTTACTGTATTTTGGTAAAGACTAGACTTTAGAGTGAATTTCTGGCTTTGATTGTGTATGTTTTAGCGTCAACATTTCGGATCACACTTCGTGCTCCATCATCAGGATGAGTAGAGAGCAACAAGGAAAAGTAAAAATAAGATGCAGACTAGGCCTCACTCAAAGGATAAAAGAAGGGCTGGGGTGAGAAAGAAGGCACGGAAAACAAGGGGGAAAGGAGAATAAAAGACTACCTAAGGGCAAAAAAGAGAAAGTAAAACAACAACAACAACAATAATAATAATAATAATAATAATAATAATAATAATAATAAAAAAGACCAAGAATTAAAAGCACAAAACACACTAAAGAAGGACTAAAAAGAAAAAGAATGGATAAAAAGAAAAAAGGAACCAGAAATTAAAAGACACAAATATGTGTGTATATATATATGTATGTGTATATATATACATATATATGTATGTGTGTATATATACATATATATGTATATATGTATATATATATATACATATATA
>MU226219.1:661152-681508 GCA_018584345.1 Thuja plicata
ATATATAGGTAAAGATGACAAATATATAACACAAATACAAAAATATAATTATATGTAGTGTGTAAGTGTGTGGGCGTGTGAAGACGACAAAGAGGGGAGAAGGGAAGGGGAGGAGGAGGAGGAAACACACACACACACACACACATATACAACACTCCCATGCACACAGGTTCATATACATTTGTTATTTTGATGTGTGAGTGTGTGTTTGTTCTCATTTGTTGTGTTCCTTGTTCCGTTGTTTTCTCTTTAGCACACACTTACACACACAAACCCACTTTTAGTTTTATTTTTTTATTTTTGTGTTCGGTCTTTTCTTTTGTCATATATATATACACACACACACACACACATGTATGTATGTACATATATATGTCCATACACATGTATATATAAATGCACTTACACACATACACACACACATAAATATGTGTGTGTGTGTATACATACATTGTATATATATATATATGTATATATACACACAATGTATGTATATATATATACACATACATACATACATATATATACACACACACATGTGTGTATATATATATATATATATTTGTGTCTTTAATTTCTGGTTCCTTTTTTCTTTTTGTCCTTTCTTCTTTTTCTTTTTAGTCCTTCTTTAGTGTGTTTTGTGCTTTTAATTCCTGGTCTTTGTTATTATTATTATTATTGTTGTTGTTGTTGTTGTTGTTATTTTACTTTCTCTTTTTTGCCGTTAGGTAGTCTTTTATTCTCCTTTCCCCCTTGTTTTCCATGCCTTCTTTCTCACCCCAACCCTTCTTTTATCCTTTGAGTGAGGCCTAGTCTGCATCTTATTTTTACTTTTCCTTATTGCTCTCTACTCATCTTGATGATGGATCACTGAGTGTGATCCGAAATGTTGATGCTAAAAAACATACACAATCAAAGCCAGAAATTCACTCTAAATTCAATGGATTATGGAAATCTGATCGATTTAAAAGACTAGACTGCTATTCGGTAAAGCTTAAGAAAAAGGATAAATAATATATTCTGAGTAGTAGTTATTTCATACGATTATTTAAAGGCATACATCTTGTAGGAATGAAGATAACTAGAGGTTTATATTTGTGGTATAAAGTTTTGGGTTGATTTAGTGGATTAATTTTTGAGGCTACTGATTCACCCCCCACTCTCATTTATTCTAACAATCGGTATCAGAGCTTGTGTTCTTAGAAAGGGAGTTTAAAGACTCAAGAAAAAGATCACAAGATGAGCAAAAGGGATTTTCCTAAGTTAAACAAAGATAACTTTGCATCATGGCAAAGCAGGATAAGACTCCACCTATCAGGTATTGGAAATGATGTTTCTCAATACCTAGATACTAATTTTTTTTTACCTAATGGACCTCCGATAGTTGATCAATTGAGAGAAAAGCATGAACACAATTCTATGATGATAGAACTTGATTCCTCACTCTCCGATGCTGAATTTGAAGATGTCAAATCCTACACCACTACAAAGAAAATGTGGTATAAATTGAAGCTAGTACATGGAGGAGATAAGAGTGTGCTAAGAGCTAAGGCAAAAATCCTAAGAGGAAGGTTTGATGACCTAAGAATGAAAGAAGGAGAAAACATAACTCAGTACGGCTATAGAATCAAAGAGGTAGTCAATGCTATCCAAGGAGTAGGAGGTGTACTTGAAGAAGAAATAGTGGTAAGTAAAATTCTAAGAACCTTACTACCTGTTTATTCTATTAGAGCATCTTCTATACAAGAAATGAGAATAATAGAAAATAACAATGTTACTCTAGATAGTTTGATTGGTAGACTTATTTCATTTGAGATGAATAACTTTGAAAATAGTATCTTACCAACTATTGAGTCTGCATTCAAATATTCTTTGAAAATAAGTAAATCAAGTCATAAACACACTATGATAAATGATAGTGAAAGTGATAGTGATGACCAAGAACTTGATGAGATTCAAGCAATAATAGCTAGAAGACTGTAGAGAGGCAAAGGTAAATACAAAGGTAAATTACCATTGGTATGTTTTAATTGTAAAGAGATTGGGCACTTTGCTACTAGATGTCCTAAAAAAAGAAAAGAAGATAGAAAAGATGACACATCATATGAAAAGAAGTTTGACAGAGGTGATGACAAAGATTAATGAAGCAACTGAGAATCTGCAAGAAGAGACAATTGAGACTACGAGGATAAAGGAAAGAAAGCTTGTTACCTGGATGAGAACAAATCTAGAAATACCGACAGTGAATCTGATGAAGATATTGAGGTGGTATTTGTTGCTATGAAGGATGATTTAGATGAAGAGGAAAGGTATGTTTAAACTGCACTCATATCTAAGGTTAGTAAAAATGATTTTTGGATTATTGATAGTGGCTGTACTCACCACATGATTGGAGATAAGGAAAAGTTTGAAACTTTTGAGTATTATAATGGTGGATTAGTAAGAATGGGTAATGACTCACCTTGTTTGGCTGAAGGTAAAGGAACCATAATGTTGAATAATCTGATCAGATGTGAAAATGCATATTGGGGGAATGGACTTAACTATAATATATTGAGTGTTTCATGGCTGAATAACACAGGTCACCGAGTTGCATTTAAGAACAAAAAGGTAAAGATACTTAATGAATCAGGAAGGTTGATCAGAATTGGTGAACAAACAAAAGGTAACCTATTCTATCTTAATGATATTAACAAAACTTCTTTAATGGCTAAAAATGAAGACATATGGTTTGTGGAATAAAAGGTTATGTCATGTGAATTTTGACAACATGATTAGGATAAGCAATAAAAGGAAAGTAAGAGGCTTACTGAGCATGTCAAAACTTGATCATGTCATCTGCAATAATTTTCAAAAAGGTAAAATGACAGTCTAGTTTGAAGAGAAAAAACCTACACATCTAATGTTATTCTAGAGCTAGTCCATATTGACCTATGTGGACCCATGAGAACTAAGAGCTACTATGGTGATAGATACTTCATTCTATTTTTTGATGATTATTATATATTGATGATTGTTATGTTCTTAAAGGAGAAATTAGAAGCATTCAAGATGTTTAAATGGTATAAATCTATAGTGGAAAAATAAAGTGGAAAGGAACTAAAATTTATAAGATTAGATAGAGGAGGAGAATTTATTTATGTTGAATTCACTAACTTTTGTAATGAGCATAGAATTCAAAGATAGGTTTCTACACCGAGAACACCATAGAAAAATGGGATTGCTAAAAGAAGGAACAGATCCATTGTTGATTGTGCCAGAATACTAATGATTGAGAAAAGCATCACTCAAACATTCTGCAGAGAAGTTTTCAGTACCACTGTCTACACATTAAACATAGTACAATTGAAGAAAGATACCAATAAGACACCTTTTGAGCTATGGTATGGACACACACCCAATGTAAGTTACTTCAGAAGTTTTGGAAGTCAATGTTATATTTTGAAAGATGATAGAAATGGAGAGCTTGACTCCAAAGGTGAAGAAGGAATATTTCTAGGGTATTCTACCAAAAGCAAGGCTTATAAATGTCTTAACAAATCCTCTAACAAAATAATTGAAAGTGCAAATGTCAAAGTAGATAAATTTGCTGAGAAAAATGATGAGTAAAGTAGAAAATAACTAGAAGACTACAACAGGTTTATCTATAGTGAACAACCTGACACTCTACTCAAGCAATAGTGTATCACTCTCAAGTGACAAAATAATGCACCCGAGCATTAGGCTGCAAACACCAAAAATCAGGAAATTGCTCAAAATGATGTACCGAGTGATGGAGATCAAAATGAATGTCAAGATGATGATCATAATGATGAACAAAGAGCTGAACCAATACTCGCCAAGTATGTCAGAAGACACCATCCACATAACTAGATCATAGGATGACTAAAATTTCATTGGTACCAAATGGATATTCAGAAACAAGCTGAATGAAAATGGATAAGTCAAAAGGAACAAAGCAAGATTAGTATGCAAGGGGTATGTACAAGAAGAAGGTATTGACTATGGATAAATATTTGCACCCATTTCTAGACTAGAAGGAGTCAAAATTATACTTTCTTATGCTTCCTACAAAAGATTCAAGATATACCAAATGGATGTCAGATCAGCATTCCTAAATGGAATACTAAAAGAAGCATACATTGAACAACCAAAAGGGTTTGTTTATCCTAACAAGATAAACATGGTTTGTAGAATACACAAAGCCTTGTATGGATTGAAACAAGTACTAAGAGCATGGTATGAAAGACTTCACTCCTATCTCATAAGTATTGGATTTGTAAGAACAAGTGAAAACAATAATCTATATTTAAAAGAAGATACTGATGATAACATTTTGATTGCTGAAATATTTGTTGATGATATCATATTTGGTGGTAATGATATGCTATGCAAATAATTTGCTAATGAAATGAGCAAAGAGTTTGAGATGTCAATGTTTGGGGAGATCAAGTTCTTTCTTGGTCTATAGATTCTTCAATAGGATGCAGGCATATACATACACAATCCAAATGCATCAAGGAAGTTCTCAAGATATTCAAGATGGAAGACTCCAAGCCAGTTGGAACACCTATGGAAACAAGATGCAAGTTGACAAAGGAAAACAAGTCAACCAAGGTAAATCAAAACCTATATAGATCTATGATTGGAAAAATCATGTATGTTGTTCATACTAGACCAGTTATAGCACATGCAGTTGGAATAGTTGCAAGATCCTCTGCTAATCCCAAGGAATTACACATGACTGTTGTCAAAAGAATTCTGAGATATCTAAAGAACACCAAAGACTATGGCTTATGGTATAAAAGAGAAGGCAAATTTGAGCTTCAAGTCTATACAGAGGCTGATTGGGCTAGAAACTTACATGATAGAAAGAGCACAACATGAGGAGCATTCTTCATGGGTGACATACTTGTCACATGGATAAGTAAGAAGCAAGGATGCCTCTGTCAATCTAATATAGAAGTAGAATATGTGGCTACTACTGCAAATTGCTCTAACATTACATGTATCAAGCAATTAATGGAAGGTATGAATATAAAAATTCTTGAACCAGTGATAATCTATTGTGATAATACAAGTGAAATAAACATTTCAAAGAACCCTATCATGCATGCTAAGACTAAGCATATTTCTATCAAGTATCATTACTTAAGAGAACAAGTGCAAGAGAAAGAGGTGATATTGGAATATGTTCAATCCAAGGAATAATTAGCAGACATATTCAAAAAGCCATTACGTAAAGATACATTTGAGTACCTGAGAAAGAGACTAGGGGTTCGACCCTTGTCTACTGGTCACTAAACTGACTAGGAGGCTGCATTAGCCTACACATAACCAAAAGATCATTCATGTTGATGCAAGAAAAGAGATGGATTGCAAAGATCTATCAGTACATAGAAAGGTACTTATCTGCACCGAACACCAGAATTATTGTATTGTTGATGGAGAAGAAATTCAAGGAATATATTAAGAAAAAAAAGAGATTTAATTTGACATTGTTGTCAAAGGGAGAGAGGAATTAAAGAGAGATTATATCCATATGAAATATCTATCAAAAGTATTCAAAGGGAGAGATGTACTAGATGAATATGGATTATATTGCTGTCAAAGGGAATGAGATATAAAATCTCTATCATAACCATCCATCAAGGAGAGAAAACTTCAGAAAAAGATTCAAAGAAACATCCATCTAAGGGAGAGAATTGGAAAAGTTAAACACTGCATATCTATCCAGAAAAAGGGAGAAGAGATTCTACAACAAAGGGAGAGACAAAATTAGAAGTTGCTACATCTATCCAGTGAAGGGAATGAAGAATGAAGAAAGTACTTTGCAAGAATCAAGTCTAAGCTAGAAGAGCTTACCAAGAGTCAGACATTTGTATTGGTTATAGAAAAATAAATTTCATAAATATTGATAAACTACAACTAATATATTTCATATTGTATTAGTATTATGTAGTATGTTGCCATCAATGCCAAAGGGAGAGATTGATGAACTATAACTGATTGAATGTTTGAAGATGTTAAGTTGTGTATGCACCCTAAAATGGTCACCTAGACTATGGGCCCCCATTCTTCAATTTATCAAATGATGGAATCAAGTTATCAAATTCCTGAATCAATACTTTGCAACATTTTAATTCAAATCAATTTCCTTGATCAAATTGTAATTAATTCAATTATTTCAATATTTCCTAAGGTTTGATTCATCAATAATCTTATTTAATTAAAAGAAAACATCCCTTTTAAATAAATAAAATAGTCTTATTTAATTAAAAGAAAATCTCTCTTTTAGTTAAATAATCTTATCTTATTTAATTAAAATATCTCTTTTAATTAAATAATCTTATCTTATTTAATTAAAATCTCTCTTTTAATTAAATAATCTTATCTTATTTAATTAAAATCTCTCTTTTAATTAAATAAAGTAATCTTATTTAATTAAAAGAAAATCCCTCTTTTAATAAATTAAAATCCTCACTTAAAGCTCTCTTTTTTATTAAAAAAATGAAATAAAGCAAATAAAAATAAATAAAAATTCCTTTTTCTCTACACATATTCCTAAGTGGTGGGATTTTTCCTCATACTTGCCTTTTTAGGGATTTATCCCACATTGCTCTTGAGGATGAATTCCTCTCCACACTTTCCTTTATAAGGAGCCCTCTCCTTCTCATTTAGGCATCAAAGATTTTAGGTTATTGTTGTGTTGCAAGTTTGGAAAGCGATTTTGGAGGAGAGTTTGAGCACTTGAGCTTGAGCATTGCAACTTCTCTTTTCTTGTCTTCTTCTCTCATGCACCCATGAAAATCCATTTAGATTACTCTTGCACTTGCATGTTAGATTATATTCATATTTTATTTCATAGAATAATCTTGCATGTGTATTTCCTTTCATAGATTAGTTTGCTTTCATGCATTATTATCATATAGAATAGCTTCCATTTTCATTTGCATGCATATTTGATGATCATGGAGACTAGCATTCTTGCTTTTCCTCTTTGAATCTCTTGTTTTATGGTGTACTTGCATGGGCACAAACTAGGTCTAAACTGAGGGCTTCCATTATAAACCCTTGCACTCCATGAATAGAGAGCTATGAGTCGCCATTTGAGACCTCATTTTTGAGAAATCTTGGATATAATGACTCACAGAAGTGTGTCAAAATCTTAGCACACATTTTTTGGCACCCACCATGGGGCAACCCACCTTTACATGTTGGTTTTGGTTATTTTTGGAGATAACTCCCTTGTGTAGATTTTCTTGGAGATGAAAACCCTAGATTTTCAAAGATTTGATCATATCTCCCAAATGGCTTGGAGTTTCGGTCTAAATTTTATTTTGCAGGTTGATGACATATCAGAGAAGCTTCAGTACAAAATTCAGTATTTTTTGAGCTATCGTGAATTTTTTTAATATATTTTTCTTTATTTTTCATAAAACATTAATTTTTAGCACAAATCAACATATTTTCAGTAATTTTTATATTTTCGGAAAGGTCTTTAAATTCTACAGGGGGTCCATTCTTTGTGTTTTAAATTTGGATGCAATATCATAGCTCATTTGGTCAATTTATGAAAACTAGTCTATTTTGGAAAAATAGCTCCCTAGGGCACAAATGAAAAGATCTTTTTAAAATTTTAACATTTTTGGAAAGCTCCTCTATTTTTTAATAGGGGTCTCTTTTCTGTATTTAGGGTTTGGGATCCGAATTCATGTCATATAGGTCCAATCTTGTTGACTAGGTCAAAAATCAAAATTAAAAAAGGGCATTTAATGATTAGCTTGCACTTATTTTTCACATGGTTCAATACATGATATGAGTTTTCATTTGGATTATTTGCTGGTTATTATTGCTCCTAACAATTTATTTTCAGATCTAACCCTAGGTTTTGCATAAGTTGAATATACATTGTATATCTTGTTTTCTTGTTTGTTTGTCTTGCTTGTTGGAGAGTTCGTGGCTTGCTTGCATGGAAAAGATCAACAAAAATAAAAATAAGGTAAAATCTACTTAGCGCGTTGCATGGATTACCGGATATTTTATTTAAAGCTCTATAACATTTGGTTTCCTTTCATTAAAATGAACCTCCCGCATGTCTTACTTGGGTGATTTTCTACTTTCATAGATCACATTTTAATTTCTTCTCTAAAAGAACGAACATGGATTTATTTTCTTGCATATTTGTTACACATAGTAATTAGGCCCTATGAACACTATTTTTGGATCTTGAGAGAGTGGGCTTCAAGCTCTTCTTGATGACAGAACCACTTATAGGTAGGGAAGGTGTTGATCAACTCTAGGTTTAAACATTGTCAAGTCTTTGGAAACTAGCAGTATGTTCTCTCTGGAGAGAAATAGAAATCGTTGTCAGTAGACATACTTTGTTGAGTTGGTATCAGAAATTTAGTAGGTGAGTTAATTTGTTTATTGTGTTTGGATGAGGTGAAGAGGCTAAAGGATTATGTTATGTTCCCTTTGGGAGCATCAGAAACTTGGAACCCTTGAATCAGAACTAAGTTCCCATGTGGTCCATGTTGTGAGTCTTCCTTGTTAGAGAGGGTTAACCATAGTGGACACTCCCTTTATTTGGTAAACCACGTGGATGGAACCTCAACCAGTATTAGCCACTCCTGCTATGGAGAAACAATCGCTATATAAATGTCCTTATGGAAGAAATATCCATAGGTGTGGTCTCTTGTTGGGCTGCCAGACCTCCTCAACAACTCCTGATTGATTGAATTCTCATACTGTGTCAAAACCCCGGTGCGCTTGGATTAGAGTTTGCCCACTTGAGATTGCAAGAGTTTCAGAGTTGACCATTACTATGATCCATAGTGCAACCAACTTTTTCTTTTCTAGGACTATGTGCGTGACTGAAAAACATTTTGAGAACATACACAAGTAGAGTTCTTAGGGAGTAGAATACTATGACACTATTCTTGTTCATGTGCAAGGTTGCTTTTTCCCTTGCTCATTGTTTGAAGACATTTGTTTGGTTGAACTCCCTGATTGTTGTCTTGCATGCTTGATTAATGATAAAAATCTATTAATGCATCTAGTTGGTCAATTAAAATGAACAAAAACTAAGTTCCCAAGTCGTAAACCAACTTTTTACAACTTGCTGTCAACACCTGTCGCCTCCTATTTTGCCAATTTTTGCATGAGTTTGTCTATTTCTTCGCACAAGAGAACACTTCTTCATGCTAAACTGTCCCAAATTTTCAAAAATAGTTAATCTGAATCAGATCAAGTCACTTACCCCGATGTTAGAAGCTTGTTTTCACTTTGGATTCTTACGTTTTGACCTCTTGAACTAGTAATATTTTATTTCACGAGTGACCTTTCTTAGAGTTGGTGAGCTAGAAACCATCCTTGTTGAGAAGATAAAACTTTGGATCCTTTGATAACACTTTTGGAGAGTTTTAGTAATCTATTGTCCATTCACTTCCATACAAATTCAAATTCAATCAATATAACTTGGGTAAATCATCCTCCTAGTCCATATGTGTTAGGGTATTCACTCATTCAATGGGAACCTCTGTGGCAGTGTTGGTTTATGCCTCTTACAAAATTATATCTTATCACCTTTATTTTGGGCAAGTGAGTGCTTTTACTATCCTAGTTTGGTACCAACATTTATTAGGTTTGTCCTATCACCTAGTACCTTTTCTTTCATGCCAGTTACAACAAGATATCAAGTAGATCAAGGAAAGAACCTCAAGTAGTCTTTAATCAATTACCCTTAGTTCAAACTCGCCAAAAATGTAAGGGAAAAGAACCTGTATTTGATCAATCACCCAGAAACAACTCAGAAGTTTGGTTTGATCTCAAGAGTAACCTTAGTGAGTTGAGTACACCCTTAGCATCTTCTCGCTCAGATATGGATATGAGCTACACAATGACTTGATGAGAGAGGGAAGAAATGGATAAATGCCTTGATGACATATTTGAAAAATATAGAGATACCATTTCATTTGGCAGTTCCTATCATGAAAATTGACCAGTCTCACCCCTTATCTCAGCTAGATATTTGGATGCATACCAAAGGGATAAAAGAGGTAAGAGGCAAGCCTATCAAGAAGAACAATCACAACATGAAATCCAAGATGATGAACCTTATGACACTCGTGTGAATGCAACATAAACCAATGAATTTCTTAGACATTCAAGACTAAGTTCACTGCTCAAAATGCCTTCAAGATACATGAGTGAAAGACTTCAGAAAATTGAGCGTGAAAAGAAAGCCTTCCTAGATGAGAAATCTGAAAAGGAAGAGCAATTTAGACTCCTAGAGTTGGAGAGACAAACCTGATTGGATATAGAAAGGAAATCCTTCCAAGAAGAACAAGATAGACTCTTGGCTCAACAACTTAATGATCAATTTAACAACATGTGTGTTGGTGGTGGAAACAACTCTCCTCCATCCACCCCTCCTAAGACTCCATGAAGTGGAAGACATTCAATAACACCTTCATGGTCTCCTAGCCCTAGAAGAAGGGTTTCAAGACATGATCATCATAGGAGACAAAAACCTCTTAGGAACTCAAGACAACCTTCCCAACGTGCTCACCATAGCTCACAATATGGGGGTAGTAGCTTGAGTTTTGAATTTATGAAGATACAACAAGAACCACTCTTCCAGAAGTATGTGGAGAGATACTTAGAGAAAAACAAAGACAAGTTTCTAGAGAGTCTAATCAACAAGGGAACTAAAATCCCCTAAAACTTTGACGTGGACAAGAAGATTAAGAATCAAGGTCCATCTCAAGAAGAAGAGATCAAACAAATTAAGAGTATGATGGAAAAGATGTTGGCACCCAAGAGTTCATTCTCACTTGATTCAATTTGTCCTAATCCTTTTTAAAAAAGTGTTAACATGAAATACTTCCCTAGAAATATTGAGATCCATCAATATGACAAGTATGATGGGAATGGAGATCCACATGATAACGTGCATCAATTATATACCATGAGGTTTGAGTTTCATCAAAATGACTTGTACCTCATGAGATTGTTCCCAAGGAGTCTTAAGGGTCAAGCAATGGAATTATTCACCAACATAACTCCCCCCATTAAGAATTTCAAAGAGCTCATCCATAGATTTGTCCAAAACTTTTCATGCAACCTTTCAAGATTTGTCACCATGTTGGACTTATGCAACTTAAAGAAAAATCAAGGGGAATCGTTTGTCACTTTCTTGCAAAGGTGGAGATGACAATGCTCTCGCTACTCTAGGACCATCCCTAAAAATGAGAAGATTGACATCCTTGTTAGCAACTTGGTTCCCAAAATGTGGTATGAAGTTAGGAAGATGGTTTTTGATTCCTTTGACACCATGGTTGAAACCGCATGTAGGATTGAGGATGTTTTGAAAGAACAAGGAATTTTGACCAAACATGGAATCAAAAACAACAACAATGATCAAAATAAAAATAACCCTAACAAAGATAAAGGAAATAACTCACATTGGAATAGGAACAAACAAGTGGTCAATGATGGAGTTGTAGACTCCTCCCAACCCAAAGATCAAACTGTTCTCCACTTTTCTAGCATTGTTCAAGCCATGAAATTCAATGTATATTTTCAACAAGAGAACAAGCCAAGATACCAAGATAAGACTAAGAAAGAGAGATGTCAATTTTCAAAACTTGGTGATTCATATGAGGATGTCTTGAAAACACTCATTTCCAACAACCTTTCACATCCTAAAGATCCCGTGAAGCATTATATACCTGATGTTAAGCCACATTAGTGGGACGAGAAAGCCTTTTGCAAGTTTCACAATGGCATTGGACATGATATTAAAAAATGTTGGAAACTCAAACATATCATCCAAGATCTCATTGAGAATGGAAACATTAAGGTAGATGGATTGAACACCAACACCAATCATAAGGCATTCAAAGAACGTTTGCCCAAGTATGAGAAGGGGGAAACCTCTAAACCTAAGAATGGAAAGGCTGAGATTAATTACACTTACACAGATGCAAAGAATGTTGTCAACATGCTTGAAGTTATAGAAGAGAATGTCAACATAATGAGGGATAAGGATCCCTATGGTTATGATCTAGACGTGGACTCTCCTACTATCTTTTATGAAGAACCTGTCATGGTGCTAAGGGGTCCTAACTATAGAGTGTCATCTCAAAATCTCAATGTTGTCACATGAAGTCAAGGTCCCCTTATCATTAGAGGACCCAGTTCAAGTCAACCAAGTAAACCAAAGCAAGTGACATCCAAGAATGTCACCTCAAAACCAACAATCAATCGTAAGTCAAGATATAATCTTGTTGTTCAATTGCAAAGAACCTGAGCTCAGATTTTGATCTTTGAGCTCTTAGAGTTGTCCCTGAGACACAAGCAAGTCCTTGAGGATGCTTTGTGCATGACTAAAATCCCCAAAAACTTAGATGTTGATCAATTCCAACACATGGTTAACCATATTTCTAGCCCTCATTACCTTACCTTTTCAGAGGATGATGATAAAGGTTTGAGCCACCCACACAATCTCGCTCTTCATATTGAGGTCATGATCCACAAAACCTAGGTTAGGCACATGTTGATATATGAGGGTGCTGGGCTTAATATTTGTTCCTTGAGTCTTTTGAAGAAGTTGGGTTATTTTAAACAAGTCATAGACACCAAAAACAAATATCACTATCAAAGCCTATGATGAGGCAGAAAGAAGTTCCAAGGGGTTGGTCATCCTTCCTGTTAGATTGGCCTTGTTGAAAAAGATGTTTTATTCCAAATAGTTGACACTTGCCCCCTTGCGTACAATATCTTACTCGGTAGACCGTGGATTCATGATATGCAAGCAGTGCCATCTACCTATCATCAGTGTGTTAAAATTCCCTTACAACAAAATAGAGATTTGTATACCTAGGGATAAAAATTTATCCATTAACTCAGTTTCAGTGAGTGCTCATGTTCCCCTTAATAAAGAAGAAGAAGACTTCGATACAACCTTAGCTGAATGTAAAGACCAATTCAAGTTAGTAGACCTTGGCATGGGGGGGGTATCAACTCAACTCCCTCATAGCACTTGCAGTTTCACCTAGGTCTTATGGAAAGCCTTCATAAGACATGAGACCTTCCTCTTCAACAATAACTTTATTTGGCATATTTGTAGAGTCCTCAGTGCCTATTCAAGATGAGAAAGAAGAGACGATTGTTAGAGACTAGATTTATAGAGAAGAGAAATACATGCATAATGAGAACTTCTCTCCCTCTCCTAAGGCTTATGGAAGAGGGTATACTTTTCTCAAACATATGGGCTATCTTGGACATGGCCCTCTTAGTCACAGATTGGATGCTAGAGCCAAACCTCTTGATCATGCTCTTTTTGGATGAAAGTCTAAGAAGATGGTTGGCCTAGGATTTTCAGATCACAACAAGAACACTAATCCTATCCTTTTTGAGTCAGACAGTGAAGATGAACCATAATACATACCTAATTTGACAAATCAACAAGACATGTGTGAAGATTGCGTCCCTTCCACTAATCTCACTTGGGGAGATTCAGATAGTCCAATCACTCATGAGACAGTTGCAACCTTAGAACAAGATGAATCATATGTAGAAGATCCTTTTAGAGAACATCAACAAAATAATCTTGTTCATTTGATAGAAAGAGAAGGTGTTACCCTTGATGACATTAGAACTTCCACATCAAGATGTCCCAAGTCTTCATGGTGTAAACATCTTAGTCAAAGTTCAGAAACAAGTCCATATGGGTATGAATGGGTCTCCTTCTCTGATCCTTCCATAGTTGACATAGATGTTGATGTCATTCACACTTATAGTTCTCAACCTGAGGTAGCCAACAAGTCATGTGTGGGATTAGAGGATTTGAACCCACATGTTACCCCTTATTGGATGATTCTTCACTTGTTAGGATGAATCCTGATTTGGGTAGCTTAGAAGGATACTAGACAGACTCTGACTCTTCGGTCACCAAAGATGATATCATTCACATCTACAACCTTGAACTAGTCATTAACTTACCCCTTGTTCACCCTGACCTCATTGATTTGTCCCAACACTATCAAGAACTTGAGCTCATAACATTTCAAAATGATTATGAGATAGCTTGTTACTTAAATACCATTGAACCCATAGTCTCTTCCACCAGTGAACTGACTAACGACATGACAGATCTAGACATCAAGTACCTTAGTAACAAAATAAAAAGAAAAGAAAATCAAAAGAATAGGAGTTATGATGGCCAAAACCACTATGTGGCAATGTCTGAACCAAAAAAAGTAAAAAGAAATGACGTATCCAAGGGTGAAAACCTCTCTGAGGTGCCCAAGGATGAGGTACTTGATTGTCTCCCTAGCTACTTTCAAGATAGATCTTCAGTGCTTATTGAACCAACACATGCAGTCAATTTGGGTGTAGATGAGGCTCCACAAATAGTACACTTGGCTCAGTCCTTGTCACCATAAGAAAAAGAAGCTTACACTAAGTTCTTAAAGAAAAAGAAGATCAACTTTGCATGGAGTTATTCAAATATACCATGGTTGGATTCTAACCTTATCATGCATCACTTGTCCATAGCTCTGGGTGTCAAACCGGTTAAACATAAATTGAGAAAGATGCATCCTCCTGTAGCTCTCCTAGTCAAAGCAGAATTAGAGAAAATCCTTGGTGCAGTATTCATAAGAGCTATTGCCTATGCTAAATGGATATTAAACATTGTACCAGTTTCCAAACATGACAAATCCCTTCAAATTTGCACAGATTTTAGAGATGTCAATAGAGCATGCCCAAAGGATGAATTTCCACTTCCCAATATAGACATGATAGTGGATATGACTGCGGGTTATGAGATTTATTCCTTGATGGATGGTTTTTTTGGATACAATCAGATTAAGATAGCTCCTAAAGATCAAGAAAAGACTGCATTCACTTGTGCATGGGGTTCCTATTGTTGGACCGTTATGCCTTTTGGATTGAAAAATGTGGGAGACACCTATCAACAAGCTATGCCAACCATTTTTCATGACATGATGCATAAAAACATGGAAGATTATGTGGATGACACCTTGGCCAAGTCTAAGAAAAGAGACACACACTTAGATGATTTAGAATTCATTCTATGTCACATGGAACAATTTCAACTAAGGTTAAATCCTAAAAAGTGTGCATTTGGAGTCACCTATGGAAAACTACTAGGATTCATCATTTCAGCAAGAGGACTCGAGGTAGACCCTAAAAAATTCCAAGAAACCATAGATATGCCACCTCCTAGAAACATTAGTCAAATGAGGAGTCTTCAAGGACGTCTTCAATCCATAAGGAGATTCATTTCACAGTTGGCAGATAGAGCTCAAGCTTTCAACAAGAACTTACACAAAGGAGTCAAATGTGTTTGGAATGAGGATTTTCAAAAGAGCATAGATCAAATCAATAAATACTTGGCAAATCCTCCAATTTTGATGCCTCCTATCCCAGGGAAACCACTTATTCTATACATTTCAGGAACAAAATCTTCCTTGGGGGCATTACTAGCTCAACTTGATGAACATGGGAAAGAAAGAGCAATACACTACATTAGCCGCACTCTTGTTTCATATGAGGTTAACTACACCAGCATTGAGAAATCTTGCCTCGTAGTTGTTTTTTCTTCCCAAAATTTGTGACATTACATCCTTGCACACATTTTACACCTCATAGAAAAAATAGATCCACTCAAGTATTTACTAGGTAAGGCTGCCCTCACAGGTAGACTTTCTAAATGGGTGATGATCCTTTTAGAGTTTGACATAGAGTACATTGAGCATAAAGAAATCAAAGGACAAGCCATTAAAGATCAACATGTGTTATTATATTCCTCAAGATCTCATAACATGAATTGATCTTGCACGCAAGTTATCCTCAAAACTCAAAGACTAAATCAGTCATAATTCTCTGCCACTATTCAACAAATAGTCTTTACCAAAATTGTTGTAATTCAATCAAATAGAAAAATAACCTCAAGAGACTTTAGATATAAGATCAAATCTCATCCCTGTACCCATCCCCATCTTCTCATACAATGAAACATTTGTACACTATCCGTACACTTAAGTCAGTCATCCATGCACCAATGATAACTAGTTTGTTTGTCTCATTAGAAATATATGTTGACATCAGTGACAAAACATGAATGCCAAAAAACACAAAAGAAACCAATTCCAAAAAAAATCTCTTATGCCACAACCAACGTTCATAAATCTTAGAAATCAAGAATCTAATCTGATAATTGTTCAAATGAAATGCATTACCTTTAGTATTTCTTCCTATAGAAATCTCAATTCTAGAGCTTCCAATAATTTTGCACATTCCATACTTGAATTATAAGTTGTATCCTTTATCAACTAGCTAACTGAAACTGAAACTATTATATTTCAAACCTTAAACATATATAACATTGTAACTATTAGTCTTACCCTCAATAGTAATAGAACCTTTCCCTTTGATCATGCAAGTGATGATAGTGTTCCAATGGGTTTGCTTGCACAATCCACTAAGAAGATCTTCTCTATCTTCTTCAAGGATCCTAATCTCCTCTAGGTCCTTATTAGGTTTAGATCATTAAATAAGTCCTAATCTTACTCTTCTCCAAGAGTCTCCACTTGTGCTTCACCCTTTGAAAGACTAACACGCTATGATTACTTCACTTCTCCACTTATCCCACTCACACTTAGAAGAGTCTAAATGTCGATTTTCACTCTAACATTCTTAATCCATTTTTAGGGGTTCCCATAAACATGTAGACATCACATTTTATTATTTTGGAATCTATCTTGAGGGATCTCTTCACTCTTTGCAATCAATTTCACACTTTTGGCTTAAGGAGGCCTAACTCCTTGTAGCCCTATCCAGGGTGTTTTTCCCAATTAACTTCAAAATTTACAAAATAAATTGAAAATCTAAGACCATATTAAAATACCATTTATCACCTTACAAGACATTTTCAATTTTTTAAGTTTAGTATCCCTTCGTACATAGGGTTCCTACAAACTAGGTCTTATAGGGCTAAAAGGCCTAAAAACTAGGACAGTCTGCAACACTATGTTAAACTTGCCCAAAACTTGTCTCCACTAATTGGTATGAGCTCGACCAACTCAATATGTCAAGATGACACTAAACCCTAACTGCTCATGTACTCAGACCGTACTATACCTTCTTTCCCTACTCATGGAAACTCACTGTTTCTCCACCAAACCTCTGATCGGACAGTCCATGCTCGCCTAGGGCTTGGTCTTAAAAATAACTACTTGTCTTTCCCTGAATCCTAAATCTACAACCATGTACACTAATGGATCCCCTAAAATTTCCATCTACCCTTGGAGATTTACCATGGTTAGATTTCATGGGGGAGTCATATTTAGACTGATTGGTTAGGACAGGACCAGTGAACTACTTAAACACAAAACAATTTACCTACGACTAAATACTAACTTTAATCAACTAACTTACTAAATGAAAAGTGTCTCTAATCCTCCTAAGAACACAAAACAATAATTAATTTGAAGCTTTCAATCCATAAAGTATGACTGTCACAAGGAAATGCTCGGGAATTCTGAAAACACAAAATTTCAGACTGTATTGCTCTTCACAAAAAGTTACAATCAATCCTCTCTCCTGCATGGTTCAAGTCTCCCATACACTAGATGTCTTCTTACACCATTGTAGGGCCTTTTTGGTTGAATCCCCACTCCTATAAACAAAGAGAATCTGATGTAACCATATTGCATGCAACATTTGCAAGTATTGCAAATGTTGTCATGACAACAAAATATCAACTTTTGGCATCTTTTCAATTATGCCTCCTTCCTACATTTTAGGACCTCTATCCTCTCTATTTCGAGGATCCAAGAGAATTAAAGACCCTATCATCTCTATGCCCTCATTTATGAGATTAGGACACATTCAAGACTCCAATCCATCAACTAACAACTAAGCCTAAGAATTGAAAACTACAAACAATGGCTAGTAATGTGACCTTAGTCCTAATGACTAACTCACTTAGCCTACATTGAATAGACCTCCTAAGGTCAAAATACAACTAACCTATCTTGACTTGGCTAATGTCAAGTACAAGCCAAAATGAACAAACATGGAGGCTAGCCTAGGTGCTCCTGCACCATCCTCCCCAAAATAAAAAGATCAATCCACCCTTTGATTGATGATGCTTGAATCAATACCTAGCTTCTTGAACTTTTATTCTTTGACCCATATTGCATCTACATTTTTTTGATCATGTCTTTTGATCAAGTGCTCCTTATATTCTTTGGTTCTGGTTTTCTTGTATACTTTGGTATCTAGTATGCTATTAGCTCCTGTGACTGTATCGAATGGTAATTGTAGTTCCTCCACATCTCTAATTACTTCTTAAAGGCTCTGATCCAAGTCTTTCTTTGGTCCTTTGTAGTGGACTAAGTCTGCAATGTTGAAGATAGGTGACAGCCCACTGTCTTCCAGGAGTTCTACTTTGAAAGCATTTTCACCATACTTGGCCAAGATAGCTCAAGGGCGGGCCTATCCTTCTCATCTGCAACTTGTGAGGGAATCCCTTCTACAATATTCATTTATTGAGATGTACCATTACCATGTCACCCACATTAAACTCAACTATCCTCCTATTTTCATCAACCTTTGCCTTATGTTTCAAGGTGTTCTCTGTCAAGGTTTTCCGGACTGTATCATGAATCTCTTGCATGGCTTGAGAAAAATCATCTGCATAGCCACTTGCTTTCACTCCATCCTTCAAGTCTCTCAACTCATAGATTCCTCTAGGATGTAACCATACACTACCTTAAAGGGGCTCTTCCTTGTTGACCTATTAATGGTGTCATTGTAGGCATACTCAACCTCCCCAATTAATTGATTCCATTGCTTTCCATACTCCTTTATCAAGCATCTCAGTAGATTCTCAAGGCTTCTATTCACCACTTCAGTCTATCCATCAGTTTGAGGATGGTAGGTAGATCCAAAGGATAGATTAGTGCCTAATCTTTGCCAAAGAGTCTTCCAAAAATGACTCATAAAATTGGTGTCTCTATCAGACACAATGCTCTGAGGTAACCCATGGGTTCTTACTATCTCTTTGAAGAATAGAGATGCTATTTGGATGGCATCATTAGTGGTCTTGCATGGCACAAAGTGAGCCATTTTTTTAAACCTATCCACAACTACATACACACTATCCATACCTAGTCTTGTTTTGGGTAACCCAACTAAAAAAATCATGATTAAGCAATCCCATGGTCTAGTAGGAATAGGTAGGGGCTGATAAAGGCTAGCATTTGATGAAGTACCCTTGGCTCTTTGACACACAATACAAATCTCTACACACCTCTTGACATCAATATTCATCCCCGGCCAATAGTAGAATATTTGAACTAGTTCTTGTGTCTTTGTGATCCCAAAGTGACCACTCAATGCACCATTGTGCTTCTCTTGAATCATGTTCTCCCTAATGGAACCTCTAGGGACACATAGCTTATTTCCTTTAAACAAAAGGTTACTTTGCAAAGTATATTCAGCATACTCACTATGGAAATGGTTCTTGTATTGAGCACATACCTTGTAAATATCTACAAAGTCCTCATCCTCAACATATAGATCCTTGAAGTGATCTATTCCCATGCTCTTCAACTAAATCTCTTGAATGGTAAGAGCTCTTCTTGACAATGCATCAAAAACTTTGTTAAGGACACCTTTCTTATGTTTGATGTTAAAGGTGTAAGCTTGTAGGTATTCAACCCACTTCATGTGCTTATAGCTCAACTGCTCTTGAGAATTCAGAAAACTTAAGGCTTGATTATCTGAATAAAAAATGAACTCCTTGGGCAACAAGTAGTGCCTCCACTTTCTCAAGGCTTGAACCAATGCATACAACTCAAGGTCATAAGAAGAATACTTCTTCTTTTCTTCACTCAACTTCTCAACGTAAAATGCTACTGGTCTACCCTCTTGGCTTAGGACAACCCCAATAGCTATGTTGCTTGCATCACATTCAATTGTGAAAATATTCTTAAATCTTGGTAGGACTAACATTGGTTGGGTAGAAATCTTTTCCTTCAGCGACTCAAAACTCTTGTTGGCTTGTTCATTCCACATGAACTTGGTCTTCATTCCTCCTTTGATTGTATCCAACAGTGGAGCACAAATAGCACTAAATTGCTTTATGAACTTCCTATAATACTGAGAAAGTCCATGAAAAATCCTTACCTTTGTTGCTGTCCTTGGAGTGGGCCAATTCATAATGGCTTCTACCTTACTCTTGTCCATTTTCAGATTACCATGAGATAGAACAAATCCTAGGTACACTAGCTCTATTTTGATGAACTCACATTTC
>MU226219.1:711160-747701 GCA_018584345.1 Thuja plicata
TGCGAGATATATATATATATATATATATATATATATATACATACATACATATATATATATAAGATCATTTTGATAAAGATAAGTGTAGTTGTGTTGTTGGTGAATGGTTAGAAGACCGTTGGATAAGTTATTGAGCAAATAGCAGAGCAGAGAATGATAGAGATCACTGAAGAATATTAAAGGAACTATCTAAGCACCAGTGTTGCTTGTTTTTTCATGATTGAGAACACTTTGTAACCTGAATTATATTGTAAGAGTTGTAAGCTTAGTTGGCCCCTAATAGGGTGTTGTGAACCTTTAACAAGGTTGTTATTCCTTTAACAAGGAAATGTGCTATGTAATATTCAGCTCCTAACAGGGCTAGGTATCCTTACATGGACATTATACTTTAGTACATGTTTGTGGGTACCATCCCCACAGGGGTTTTCCCTTGGCTAGGGTTTCCTCAAAAACAAAATATGGTGTTATGAGTATTGTGTCATTTTCTTATGTTCTTTTCTTTACTGCAAGTTTATGGTTGATATTTAAATGGTTGAAGAATTTATTTAAGTACTATAATACGGATTCACCCCCCCTCTTAGTATTATCCAATCCTAACAATTGATATTAGAGATTTTGGCCCTTTGAGAGAAAGTCTAACAGCTTAAGGGAGATCAGAATGGATTTGGACATTTTGCAATAAAACTTTGATGCTGCATTTGAAGACCTTGATAAAGAAAATGAAGAGAATGGAGAATTGAGATTCAACATGCGAAGAGCTGAGAAATTCATACAAAAACTCAATGATCAATGTGAGGTTTCCAAAAATTAGAGACAAGATCTTGTGGTTCAGATAAAAGTGGATTCAGATGAAGATAATTCAGATAAAGTGAAACAACTAAAAGAAGAGAATGAAACTTTGAAACTTGAAAATGAGACTATGGCTAAAGAAATATAGGTACAAAAGGATGCAAAGAAGAAAGTTGAAGAAGCTTTAAATAGTGCATTAGATCAAATGAAGAATGAGGCCGACAACTACAAGAACAAGTATCTAGAAATGGAGAAATACAATCAGATTATAAAAGGTGAACTTGTTGAAGCAAATAAACACATTGAGAAACTTCACACCAACAATGATTTGATTGATGAAAAGAGAGACAAATAGAAACCTACAGGTGATATGACTGGTATTGGCTTCAATGAAGCTGCATGTTCAAAGAATCAGGAAGAGAAATCAAATGATAAGATTGATACTGAGAAACCTTCTATTGAAGAGCCTAAAGAGCAGATGAGACCCTTCAGAGGTAGATGCTTTGGCTAAATAGATTTGGACACATGAAGAGAGACTGTAGATGTAATGCCCCTTTTATAATTTTTTCTAGCTATTGTTTTAACTGTAATGGATATGGGCACAAGAAAATAGAATGCAAAAAACCTAATCAATCATGATATAGACAAGACAATGGAAGAGAATCTACAATGAAACCTACATGCTTCAAATGTAATAACATTGGACACATTGCAAAATACTGTAAGCTGCAAGTCAATCAATAAAGAAGACCTCCTATATGTTACACATGTAATAATCTAGGACATATAGAAAAATTTTGTAGGTATAATGGACAAGACAACAAAAGAGTACCACCTCCTATGAATTCATAAAAGAATGGAAATGATATTGGTAAGAATGTTGCAGATTTGAAGAGTGATTTTGAAAGTTGTTTCAAGAAGGCATAAGATAGAAACAATGGTAAGATATGGAATATTAAAGAAACTAGTGAGACATCAGTTCAGGGAGAGTCAGTAGAGGCTACTGGATCTTCGCCTAATGGTAGAAAGACAGAATCGACCTAATTGGTTGATCATGGCCTTAGGGGGAGTATTGGATACAGACATGAAAATATATCCTACCCCAAAATTCATGGATTGAGCTCATGCGAGCTTGGGTATAAGCTTGGTTGACATCATGAAGTATACATCTAAGGGCGCAACATTAGCCGACACACATTTTGTTCATGAGATCTAACAGCCAACTGGACAGTTTTAAGTGAAAGTGAAATTCTTAAACTTGTATAAAGCACCACTTAATGACCTATCTCTTTACCATTTGATGAAGAGCGAGCTAACGAAATTAGAGAGTAGAGAAGTTCAGATTATTCTACATTGGCTGTGCATGATTGATTGAAGGATAAACTCAAAATTCAATGAAAGAAAGGTATTTTACATCATCTAGCCATGGATACCTATTATTTTTGATGTTACAGATAGACCTAGGTATAAGTTTAAGAAAAATCTTTTCAAATCATGTGAAGAAGATCCAGACGGAGCATTTTCCCAAACCCCATATGGCATGTTACATGTTGAAGATATTAGGGCTTACATACATTGTAAGTATGACATACTAGGAATTGATTATATATCAACTAAGATGGAGTATATGACTGACAATGGAGTCATGAGAGAAGAATACAAATATATTAATCAGCTGAGTATAATGAAAATTTTGGATTTATGCAAATTTGATGAAGATTAATGGTTCAAAATACTATTAAGTAGGGTTCATGATTAGTTTATCTAGATTGGTGATAAACCTATGAAGATTTGTAGTGACCTAATCCATCAAATCACTAGATTGGACAACACCAAAGTCATTCCTATTGCAGAGAAACATGTGAATAAAGAAGTTGAAACCCTAACTCATTCCAAATGGGACAGATGGGCAATGACATTAAATTACATCTTTTAGAAAGATGTAAGATTGATTGCGATGATACTTGGGTACAAGTTCTACTACAATAGCAGACCTAATTCAGTATCTGTTGGAGTCATCATGATGGCATGGAGAATGGTGAAGGAAAATGTATAGTATAATCTATGTGAAGTTTTGGCACAAAAATTCCTTGAGAATGTGAAGCTTGTGAAGAAGAAAAAATCAAAAACCTTTAGATTTGGTTCATTGTTGATGCATATGTTCATTCATATTGAGCACAAGTTTCCTGGTTTACATCCTAGTGGCTGGAAGTCTGGAGTACCCAGTGGAATATTGATTTCATATAGCTACAAAAGATAGAATGCTACTTGGGTTGATGGTGAATTATTTTGTATTATCAAGATTCTACAGAGACAGACGAAGACAAGATACAAAATACATGAAGACATTGTTGAGAAATACAAAGATACAATATGTTTCATGGTTGAAACTGATTGTGTATGTTTTGAAGGAGTCATACCCAGGAAGAAATGGTGTTATCCCATGTGTTATGAAGTGAGTTCTAAAGTACTTACCATGCAAGTAGAACATGTCCTTGCATTAGAGATTGATTCAACAGAGGAAAGATGGGGAACTTATGAAGAAAAGTCATCAAAAGTAAGAGAAGAACAGACTAGAGGTTTGAGGAAGAGAAAGATAGAAAATATTGTACATGAATGCGGAGTTAAAGTTGGGTTGACAGAAGAGGAACTTAAAGAAGTCAAAAATAAGATGACAGAAAGGTCACTTGGACCTGCAAGTGGAAGTACTACAACCCCTCCCACTCATAAGGTAATTATGGTAGAGATTCCACCTCCTCCTCAACAAAAATCAACACAAGATGAAAGTATCACTTCTAGAGTAACAAGATCAAGCATGCATACATCACCTAAAGAGAAGAGCACAATAGGAGAAGAGAAGAAAACAAAAAAACACGTTTGGAAACCTGACTTGAAGATGATACAGAAGAGAGCATTAGAGCAAGGCAAATTGGTCACAATTGATAGATACTATAATAGGTATGAAGAAGCAGAAAAACTTAAAATTGAGGACATTGTGATAGAGTACCTACTTACTTTCAAGAAGACACGATTAGAAATTGAAGGAAGCATACCCATAGACCTATATGGGAGATTGGAGATAAAAAAAACATGTTGCATAAATTTCAAAGATGATACAATCAAAAACCAAGAAATAGATAACATGCTGCCTGTGATATTAGTTCAAGAAAGGGATAGAATATACAAGGAACTAAAACCTATACTAAGGACCAAGGTGAGATTATTGAAAATCATGGCGAGGAAATATGATGAAGTCACTAAGGAAACTCAGAAGGCACTAGAGAAGATACTGATGAGTACTACTTCTAACAAGCCCTCACCTCCTAAAACCACTTCGCCCACACAATTGGGAATGGGTGAGAGATCTAAGGCAATAGAGACATCTACTGAGAAGAGTGAAGTAGATCCACCACCAAATTTCTATGTTTCTGGTGTAGCAGTAACTCTTGACACCTCTCAAGATGAAAAGGACCTCTTTTTAGGGAATATGGATACTTCTGTGGAAGTTGAGGTAGAACAGTAGAAGGAAGAGGAACAAAAGAAGGAAGAAGAGCAGAAGGAAGAAGAAAAGAAGACAGATCAGAAAGAGGATGAAAATAAAGAGTTAAACACATCATCCATTTCATTTTTGGCAAGAAGTGATGTAAATGTTGACAACATGGATGAAGTAGAACTAGTAAAATTGGCATTTACTTCTTTGAACAAAGCAAAGGAAATATCAGAATAGAAAGGAGACAAGAAGGAAAAAGTAATCACAAGAGAAATTGATACTGTAAACAAATTGCTTCCAACACCTATTGTCTTCTAGAATAAAAATGACATTCAAAATCTAAGAATCACACTTGATGAATTTGATGGGCACTATGAGAACCTATTTAAGATAGCAAAGGAAAAGGTAGAGAAGAATTAATCAGAGAATAAGCTAATAGCAGTCTGCAAATATATTACATGGGACTTAGGCATTGTGAAAACTTTCCTGACAAATGCAAGAAGCTGCATTGGACATGGGAGAAAATTGTTCAGCTATTGCATGAATCTAATAAGGCATGTTCAGAATGTAGATGACATTATTGGAAAAGAGAGGGAAACTATGAATAGTATGATGGATGGTTGTGAAATATCTTCACAATCCACAACATAGATAGACAAAGAATTCATAAGGATTTTGGATAAACTCAATGTATTAGATAATGAGAAAGAGAGAGTATTGAAAAGATTCAATTTGCTAAAAAGCTTTATCACTCTTAAGTTATCAATACTTGAGGTTCATCTCTCAGACATGGAGAAAGTGACAGATTCACTGGATAAATCTATGCCCACATACTTAAAAGAAGCTAAGAGCACATCATTTGTGCTGAATTTCTTAATTCACATTAGCCAAATTTTGTTCAAAACATGGACTGTAGAAGTGAAGATCTTGGAAGATTCCTTTCAGGATATTTTGAAACTGGTGAGAAAGAACTAAAACCTTTTTTTGTATATGCACCTTTGTCATTTTTGTTAGAGGGGGAGAAGAGAAGACAAAAAAACATAGATATTATATAGAGAAGAAAAGGAAAGAGAAAAGAAAAAGAAATATTATAGAGGAGATAGATTTGTTGTAACAGTTATTCATTTTTTTGACAAGTGTTGCCATCAATGCCAAAGGGATAGATTGTTGGCAAGTAATAAATTTTGTGTAAATGTGATTTAATTTTTGGTTGTCATTTATGGAAACACATCTGGGTTTCAGATTGATTCCAAAAAATATAGGTTTTGATGACTCAGAAATTGACTAAGTGTAGAAGCAGAGATATAGAAGTGTTTTGGATGTCGAAGATCGAGATCGATGATTTAGGGAAAGAAAGCTTAGAGGAAGATAGTATGAGGTGTTAGAATGAATTTAGAATAAATAAGAGGGGAGGGGTGAATCAGTTATCCTTAGATCTAGATGTAGTAAATAAAAAAAATTTGTACTTCAGATCTACTTGGCAGCAGTAGCATAAGTCAACAACTTTAATTATGCAGTTTACTGTCAATTGAAATTAGCTTGTAGTAACATAACAGTAAAGTAAACCATAAGCATTCACAAAAGTTGACACAAGTATTTAACGTGGAAACCCAATATGGGAAAAACCACCAGTAACATGCTACCAAGTTTTCACTCTTCTAAAGTGATGCCCTGTGAGGAGCCAACCATGTTAAAGGTTACAAAAACACACTGCTAGGTGTGACCTGGTTAAAGGATTTAATCACCCTGTCAGGAGTGGCCTTGTTAGAGGACTTAGAACATTCCAATCTAAACGTTACCTTGTTAGAGGATTTATACAAATGACTGTTAAGTCAACCTTGTTAAAGGATTTAACTAATACAATGGTAAGAAAGTATTCAATAGTTTGTGATCTGGTACATACAACTTACTTTGAAATTCAGATCTAATTACAACTTTGATGTTAACTTACTGGATAGCCTGCATTGTCATTTCAATCTTCTGATCTGCTTGGAAATCCATCAAGCAATCACACATACAACACTCTGCTTCTGCCTTTTGCCTTCTCTGCTAGATCATGCTAAACAATAAATCAACTATGCAAACCTCTTGCATACACATACATTCATTCACTTCCACACACAGTGAATAACCCCTGAGGTTATCATATACCTCTCTGTCTAGGTTAGATAAATCTTTTGCCACTTAAACAAGATCGTATATCTTAGGTTAGGTCAGATCCAATGGATCATTCCATCTTTGCATAACATTTACTTCTCCAAAGTAGTCTCTAATTAAATATTGAAACCATGCATTAATTACGGTTCCCATACACTAAATGATGTGGATCAATATTTAATTAACATTTCATATCCCAATAAAACCAACTAAGTCAGCCAGAGATCTCAAATCTCATCAATAATCAAACTTCTGTAAGTCGGCCTTCATCACTATTTCCTCTCGACAATTGCAATGGTGCTCGGCATTGAGAAATTTTTTTTCTCATCACAAGAAACTTTACTCGGCACAAACAACTTTTCTCATCATGAGCAACTTTACTTGGCACAAGCCAAACTTTCTCAGCACAGAACAACCAGAAAAAACTATCTTCGAAAGATAAACAACTAATTACTTTTCCAAAGTGCCAATTGATCAAATACCCTTTGAATTGCCTTAACTCAACAATTCACTTGGTCTTCTTGTTAAATCTTCTTCATAATCAATAGATATGGTACTTTAAATAGATAGCAATAGTCTCACTAGTAAAGGTTTGACATCAATGACAAAATAACAATTGTTTGCAATGTCACTTTCCAACATGGGGTATGTATGTCCTCCACCTAAGATCTATTTTGTTTTGGTTGAGTCTACGATGAGTTATATAGAATTGAAGACAGACATGCATCAACAGAATAGTGAAATTTTTTTTTTTGACAATAGCAAAGATTGAGGGAGTATGGCTTGGACTCCAAAAAATTGAAGTTGTATTTTGGTTTTTGATAACCTCCACATTGACTATGCAAGAGTGCCGAATATGCATTTAGTGTTTACTATATTAAATTTATTTTTTATTGAAGGCTGACTTAGTAATATTTGTAATATTCATATTGAGAGCCAACTTTGTAAAGTTGTGACATATATAAGATCTTTTTGATAAAGATAAGTGTAGTTGTGTTGTTGGTGAACGGTTAGAAGATAGTTGGATAATTTGTTGAGCGAATTGCAGAGAAGAGAATGATAGAGATCATTGAAGAACATTAAAGGAACTATCTAAGCACCAATGTTACTTGTTTTTTTCATGACTAAGAACACTTTGTAATATGAATTGTATTGTAAGAGTTGTAAGCTCAGTTGGACCCTAATAGGGTGTTGTGAACCTTTAATGGGGTTGTTATTCCTTTAACAAGGAAATGTGCTATGTAATATTCAGCTCCTAACAGGGCTAGGTCTCCTTATAGGGACATTATACTTTAGTACATGCTTGTGGGTACCATCCCCACCGGGGTTTTCCTTTGGCCAGGGTTTCCTCAAAAACAAAATATGGTGTTATGAGCATTGTGTCATTTGCTTATGTTATTTTCTTTATTGCAAGTTTATGGTTGATATTTAAATCGTTGAAGAATTTATTTAAGTACTATAATACTGATTCACCCCCCTTTCAGTATTATCCAATCCTAACAACACCATCATCATACCTTTCAAATTTAACAAATTTTTTTTGTCTTTGATTATGTGTTGTGAACATCCACTGTCAATAACACATTCATCCTTCTTATCTACATGTGAAACAAAGTCTTTCTCTTCATTCACAAAATTAGGATCTTCATCTTTAATAGCAATAAATACAATCTCATCTTCACTCTTTTTAGATTCATCATCAGACACACCTTCATCAACAACATAATAACACTTGTTCTGATATTTATAATTGAATTTCTTAGGCTTGTACTTATTCTCTTTATTAGGACATCTTGAAGCAATATGACCAATCTTATTACATGCAAAACAATTCAAAGATAACTTTCCTTGATACTTACCAGATCCCTTATATAGTCTCTTTGTAATTAGGGATTCAATCTCTTTAAGCTCTCTTTCTTCTTTCTCAATTTGTTCTCATTCCTTAGCATAAATACCAAGCTTAGATGAAATTTCTCCAGGGTTATATCTTTTCTTATCCTTATAAATAGTAGATTTAAATGAAGTTTCAACTTTAGGAATTCTATCTCCAAATTCACTCATTTAAAAAGTAGACAACTTACCAATCAATGCAACTCTTGTCATGGTAGTCATAGTTCTGATTTCTTCAATAGTGTTGGAATTCTTTCCACACCCCAATCTCAAACTTTGAGATCGAGTCTCCTCAAACATTTTTTCTTAATTTTCCTTAGTTTCATCAGTTTCCTCCCAGCTTATGTTGAAAATGTTCCTGTAAAGTTTGACATTTTGTGAAAAGGCAATGCTGACAAGATTGTTGAACTTGAACCTCATCTTCCTAGTTCAAAGTTCAAGGTTCAAAAATCACAGGTCAGGGTCAATTCTAGCATTTCAAAATGAATTTTCATCAATTTAGATGACTCAGGGATTCGAATGCAAAGTTCAGTTCAGTGAGTTCACTGGCTCACCAATGTAGAAGCACAACTTTATGGTTCAAGGTATAGACTCAAAGGAACAGTTTGAAAGTTTAAACATCCTGAGTGGTTAAAGGTTCAGAATTTAGGACTCCAACATATAAGTGCAAGGTTCACATAATCCCAAATCTTAGATACTCAAGGTGTGGGTTGAAACATATTCAAAGTTATAAATTCATTTTGATGGTGGCCTGAGCTTAATATTACTTATTTCAAAAGATCTAAAGCCAAAGGATTGGTTTGGTAAGTCTGGTGTAGAAAGTGAAATCATGTACAAGCACAAGTGTGTAATATATCCCTCATTATTAAAATAAAGCAATCTTCATGATCTGATAATCAAGACATAGTAAGGGGCTAAAACATGTAGATCATACTTGGGTTGGATAGAATCTGACAAAAGGATAGATGATGCATCCTACTCAAAAATAAAATATGGACTCCTACACTCCTCCCAAGCATAGAGAACATTGAAGATTTCTAAATGAACCGACTAGACTTCATGAAAACTTTCAAATATTTCAAAGCATCTGAATCAAAGGCTCAAATATGATTTCAACCCTATCATGAAACTTTCTTTGAATTCCTTACAAACCCAAAGATGATGCAGCCTCAACATGACATAGCACTCTGCATAAGAATGGCTGACATAGAGGATATAGGAGAACCATTTAACAAAATGCTCAAGCTTGAGAAGTTGGAAGGAGCATCAAACTTGTTTGAGATTGTAGTCTCAAGGCTCGACTTCAAAAAGATATAGAGAGATCAGAGTAGTATGAGGGCATAATACCCTCCCATGTTTTTATCTTCCTATGTGGGTCGAGATGTCGATAAAAACCATGACACAAGGAATTATCACAAAGAAATACAATGCTGAGCATCTTGAAGCATTGGGGCAGACAACCAAACACTTTAACAAAAAATGCCAAGTCAATCTCAAAGAGCCGAGGGTAAGAACCAATGTTTTGTATTGTATGCTAAAGGAAATGATGAGTTTACTGTCTAGGATAGATAAAGGCCCAGGCTGTGGCAATTGTGAACCAGCAATGGACATGTCAAAGTCACTTCTGCAAACACATGGAGAAAATAATCAATCCCTATGAGTACTCCTATGCAAGAGATATGTCCAATGTCTTTGTTAGCAGCATGGGGTAGAGGCGTAATCATTTTATAGTAACAAACATGAAATATGATGGTTGCAGAAATTATTGCATGGAGGACACGCATGCAAACTATTTGATAGAATGCGTCACAAACCCTGATGTGAGGATTTTGAGGCATACTCACAAACAAAGGAGACTCTATAGTCTTTATGTGAGTCAGTTGAGGGAGGAAATCCAATTGAATTTGTAACTCGAATGAAAGTGAGAGCTACTTGACAGAAATTTGATGCACCCCCATATATTAATGTGAATATTCAAGCTGCTTAATGTATGCACATAGACCGAAGATGTATGATGCAAAATGCCAAAATGTTATATGTATGGAGCCAAGATGGAGGAATGAGCCCGAGCCTTAGCAAAGAAAGACAGTTGTTTGAAGACAATGTTCACCACCAATTATGAGTCCAACCAAAATAATGATGATGTGTCAAAGAAGTATCATGAAGGCATCTCTAAGAAAAACATGATACACGATAGCATAGACGAGGCACATGTAACCCAATTATAATCAATTATGATCAGTGCTATCAACATGAGGCATTATTATGTGCCAAGATCCTATATGTACTTTCTATTAAAAGGTCATATGATAGGGCCAAAATTCATTTCATGTTTATGGATGAATTTTGACAGGCCTTTTGTATCTTCAGGTTAAAGATACACTTTTTTATCTAATTCATTGAATATATTTTCATGAGGGAGTTGTACCTCTTAATTCAGAGGAGGGTTATCAACCAATGATAACTCATCCAATTGTTGGTGGAATTTGTGCCTTCGTCTGGGTATATTGAGTCATTATTTACATTTCTTTTCGAAGGACAAATCTATTCACCAACAAATAGAAACAAATTTATGATTATAAGAAAGTGGAAAGGATCTTAGGATTTTTGTAAAAATCTCATTCTCATCCAATGTTCCACCAACGCATCTAATTCTACAAACAAGTTCGGTCATCTTATTCACATAAGTAGTAATGTTCTCATCTTCTCTCATCTTTAATGAATTGTATTTTCCTTTCAGACTTTGTAGTTTGGCTTACAAAAAAAATTCATCTCCTTCATATAATATATCCAATTGTGTCCATACTTCATGTGTTGTTTCTAATCCCCAAATGTTTGTATATTCAGCTTCTGATAAGGCACTCTTCAAAGATTATTTTTTATATCATATTATACATGAATTCTTTCTTTCTTTATAAAAACCCAATGTTCTTCACTAAGACATCTCAAGTGTGTAATCATCTGGTCCTTCCATATAGTATAGTTGGTTCCATCAAGTCCCAGACTTTCCTTCTTAAAGGTCAACATCCCAGATCTCCTCAAGTGGTTAAGCTTCACCAAGAGGACACTAGCTTTGATACCAATTGTTAGAGTAAATGAAATACACACAAGTGAGAGGGGGGTGAATCAAGTGTGACCAAAGAATCAATAAATTTAACCAAATTACCAACTTAATATGATATCTAAAAGATAAACATGAATGCAGGAACATAACATAGTAATCAACACATAACCCCAAGATTTTTGACATGGAAAACCTGTTAGCGTAAAAACCACAGTGGGGATCAAACCCACAAGATGAATGTACTCTATTAAAATAAATATAACCTATTAGGAGTATTAAAAAGGGGAATGAAAATGCATTTAGGCACACTACCAAGAGCTCACTGCTCAATTATAACAAGGATCTCAATCCCAAGGAAGGATCACTGCCTTACAAAAATATTTGATCTTAAATCATGAAGGACATACTGTCCAAACTCACGAAATTACAAATAACATCTCTAATATGCCAAAATAGCTCCAATGAAGTAAATTAAATCCCTACCTCAATTACAGATTCTATTCATACCTCTTTTCTTAGCATCTCATACTTTCTTCCATACATACACATTGTAATCACCTAAAAATGGTCTGACATAACCAAAGGACTGAGTTTGAAATAAAATTCCCTAAGTCCTGATTAGGACACCAAATTCAATGTTAATCATAATTTTGTAATGGAACTAGATCTGTTTAATTACATAATTAATCAAAAATCAAACATCAAAGATCACTCATCAAAAGGCATTAATTTATTAATTGATCCTAGTCATTTAATCAAATCAAAATAAAAAAAAGCACATGACTAGAGTATTAATTAAAGTGAATTAATTAATTACAACATTTATATTCTCTCACATTGGCTTCAAATTCAATTCATTGACCAATAAGGTGTAATCACATGGATCCCTTAAGGGATCAATCTCAACCATCCCTCATGGGTGAATCTAAACTGTCAAATTCAAATTCAAATTCAAATTTCTATTTTCCCTTCAAAGGAAATCTATAAAATGCAACCCTTCTAAGCTCATTGCATAGGAGAATAGTGCACTTAAGTTTCTAACTAATGTCAATTTCATTTCTATTATAATTGCGCATAATATAGTTCATGTTCTTCATTCAATTGTGTCAATTTATGCATTTAGGAATTTAAATTGAGAATAATTTGTGTCTAACAGAGCATAATTGATCACTTCTAGATGCATTTTAAGCATTTTGTTTTTTAATCTTCCATCATATGATTGTAAATTCATGATGAATTAGTGCTAAAATTGAGATAAATTTTCTTAATTCATGTGGATCTTCTATGTAGGAAGAAATAATTCAATTTCAATTGGTTTTATGTGTTTATCATATGATTTGATTTGACTAACCAATGGATGTAATGAGTTATTTGTTGGAAAGTGGATCATTTAGGAGTGTTATGGAAAAATTGAGGGTTATAATTTATGGAAACACATTTGGTATGGATGGTCGCTTAGAGTGGAACATAGTTTTTGAGTTAAGGATTGCAAAATGACTAAGTACAAAATGCAGAATTACAGAGTATAGCAATACAATATTGGTTAGTGAAGAAAATATATGATGAATGGAGACATGTGAGCTTAGGAGAAGATATTTTGGGATATGTATGACCTTTTGTTTAGGTCTCTTGATTTGTTGTGTTGGTTATAGTAAGATAAAAATAGTTGAAGACATGTGAAGACAAAGTAACAATGATAAATGACAGATGCACAATCATGATGATTGAGGGAGTATAACGTGAAGTCCAAACGTGCTATTTTGGATTCAAATTGTGGATTACCTATGTTTTGATAGTGTATGGTCACTGACTTGGTAATTACTTTGTGTAAGTATTAATTATATATATATATATATATGTGTGTGTGTGTGTGTGTGTGTGTGTGTGTGTGTGAAGAGCTTTTGAGAAGTGAAGTATGTGCATTAATGAGTATGTATGAGAATGGATGAGAGATGATGAGGATGTGATGTGAACAAAGTAATGAATGTATTGTGATGTCATAATCAGACAGATGGTGATGCGAACTACAATTGGATCTACTTAAGCATAAAATATGCCTGTATTATTCACTATTGAGAAAATCATTGTAACAAAATCATATTTCTGATTGTATGAGCAGCGAGCTCAGTATACCTTTAATAGGGTTTCGTATTCCTCTAACAAGGAAATGTGATAATGTAATATTTAGCTCCTAAAAGGGATAGGTCTCCTAACAAGGACATAATACTTTTAGTGCATATTTTTGGGTACCATCCCACTGGGGTTTTCCCTTGGCTAGGTTTTCCTCAACAAAAAGTCATGGTGTTATTAGTTATGTGTTTCGTGCTTATGTTCTTTTCATTTCAGTATTTATCTTGTTATGTTTGGATTTAATATATTCATGTTTAAAGTTTTGTAATACTGATTCACCCCCCTCTCAGTATTACTTAATCCTAACAATTGGTATTAGAGGTATTATCCCTTGGAGAGAAATCTTAGATGCTTAAGGGAGATCAAGATGGATTCTAAAAGTTTGGAGGAAAACTTTGAAGAAACACTTGAAGACCTTGATAAGGCTAAAGTAGAGAATGGTGACTTAAAATTTAAATTAAGAAGAGAAGAGGGATTCATCAAGAAAATGAAATAACAACTTGAAATTTCCAGAAGTCAGAGACAAAATATTACAGATAAGATAAAAGAGGATTCAGACAATGATACTTCAGATCGAATAAAATAGCTTGAACGAGAGAAAGATACTTTGAATCTTAACCATGAAACTACTTCCCTTCAGATGTCTAATGAGATTCAACAGGAAAAGGATGCTAGAAGCAAAATTGAAGAAAATCATTGTAACAGAATCATATTTCTGATTGTATGAGCAATGAGCTCAGTATACCTTTAATAGGGTTTTGTATTCCTCTAACAAGGAAATGTGATAATGTAATATTTAGCTCCTAACAGGGCTAGGTCTCCTAACAGGGACATAATACTTTTAGTGCATATTTTTGGGTACCATCCCACTGGGGTTTTCCATTGGCTAGGTTTTCCTCGACAAAAATTCATGGTGTTATGAGTTATGTGTTTCGTGCTTATGTTCTTTTCATTTCAGTATTTATCTTATTAAGTTTGGATTTAATATGTTCATGTTTAAAGTGTTGTAATACTGATTCACCCCCCTCTCAGTATTACTTAATCCTAACAATTGGTATTAGAGATATTATCCCTCGGAGAGAAAGCTTAGAAGCTTAAGGGAGATCAAGATGGATTTTGAAAGTTTGGAGGTAAACTTTGAAGCAACACTTGAAGACCTTGATAAGGCTAAATCAGAGAATGGTGACTTAAAATTTAAATTAAGAAGAGAAGAGGGATTCATCAAGAAAATGAAATAACAACTTGAACTTTTGAGAAGTCAGAGACAAGATCTTATGGATAAGATAAAAGAGGATTCAGAAAATGATACTTCAGATCAAATAAAACAACTTGAACGAGAGAAAGATACTTTGAATCTTGATCATCAAACTACTTCCCTTCAGATGGCTAATGAGATTCAACAGGAAAAGGATGCTAGAAACAAAATTGAAGAAACCTTAAAGGATGCTAATATTCAGATGAGACAAATGAAGTTTGAAATTGATCACTACAAGAACAAGTATCTAGAATTAAAGAAATATAATCATATCATAAAAGGAAAACTTGTTGAGGCTAAGAAACATATTAAGAAACTTCACATGAGAAGTGACTTGATTGATGAACAAAGAGATAGAAATAATTCTAAAGGAGACATGAATGGAGTTGGCTTCAATGAAGATGAATTTTCAAAGACTCAAGAAGAAATATCAGAAGTAAAGATTGATGGAGAAAGACCTAATCTTGAAGAACCTAAAGATTAGATCAAACATTTCAGAGGTAGATGCTTTGGATGTAACAAGATTGGACACATGAAGAGAGACTGCATAAGTAAAATTCCTTACAGATCTTTTGATGGCTATTGCAAAAATTGTCATGCATATGGACATAAGAAAGAAGAATGAAGGAAACCTAATCAATCATGAAATAAAAAATATTACATTAATGAAGAAATAACATCTAAGATCACATGTTACAAATGTAATAACTTTGGGCACATTGCAAGGTATTGTAAGTTGCAGGTTAATCAAAATAGACCACCTTCTACATGCTACAAATGTCAAAATCTAGGATATATTGTGAATTTTTACAGATATTTAATGGAATTGATAACAAAAGAGGACCACAACCTATGGTTATAAAGAAGAAGATTGGTGATACTGGTAAGAGTCTTGCAAAATATATGGATGAATTCAAGAGTCAGTTCAGAAAACTAGAAGATGAAAACAAAGGTAAGGTATGGATGGTAAAAGATACAAGTGAGGTATTGGTTTAGGGAGAGTCAGTAGATGCTACTAAGCCTTTACCTGATGCTAACATTTCTACATCAAACTAGATACCAAACATGGCCTTAGGGGGAAAATTGGAAGAAAACATCAGAAATCTATCCAACCCCTAATTATGCAGAGTAAGCTCTTGAGAGCTTAGGGATAATATTTAGAGATGTTGTGGAGAATATATCTGTGATCACATAGTTTTACAAATCTATATGCTGTGATCACTAGATTGGCAATTGACTAGATTATGTGCAAAGATGAGTTTATTGGGAACTATGTCATTTCTTTACACAATGAAGTATAAGGTCAATCGAAAGAAATTTTTTATACATCATTCAAAGAATAAAGCTCAAGGAGAACATACTTTAGAGAAAAATAAGAAAAGAAGCAAGTATGTTGAGCGTTTGATCGAAGCAGAAATCCAAAAATCAACAGATAAAAGGTATTTAGATCTTTTTCAAAGCTTTTGTTATGGATACTTTGTTGATTTTTGATGTCGCTGAAAGGCCTAGATATAAGTTTAAGAATAATCCATACAAATCAACTGAGGATGATCCCAAAGGTGCATTTTTGCAAACACCCTACAATGTTCTACATGTCAAAGACATTAGGGCTTACATTCACTATATGCATGAGTCTTTGGGAGACTATGGGATCTATAAAGAGATGAAAGACATGATTGGAGAAGATGGCAAGATAAAGATGAGCTCACACATCTTGAGAACCTTAGTATCATGTAGATGAATGCACTTTAAAAATTTGACAAAGAGGAATGGATTAAGATCATTCTGAGCAGATTTCATGATCAATTCATTTGACTTGGAGATTATCCTGTGAAGATTTTCAGTGACTTAATTCATGGTATAACATGTTTGGATAACTATGGTGTCATTCTTGTTTCAGAGAAGAACACAAAGAAAATGGTGGAAACCCTAATGTAGTCTCGATGGGATAAGAGATTGATGATAGTTAATGATATACTTCAGCAAGATGTTAGATTGATTTCAATTAATCTAGGATATAAACTTCATTACAGTAGCCGAATTAACTCAGTATCATCATGAGTGATTTTGATGACATATAAAATGGTTAAGAAAAATGTCAAGTTTAACCTTTTCAAAGTAATTGCACAATAGTTCTTAGAGAATGTAAGAAAAAAAAAAGAAAGATAAGACTAAGGCATTCAGATTTGGATCACTTTTGATATACATGTATATTTATATTGTGCATAAATTCCCTGGTATTCACCCTAGAGCTTGGAAGGACGGTGAACCCACTTGAATTCAGATCAAACAAAGCTACAGAAGATAGAATAACACATGGGTTGATGATGAGTTATTTGCAATGATCAAAATCTTGCAGAGACAGGTGAAGGAAAGAGAGAGGATTCATGAGGTATTGGTAGAGAAGTACAAAGATACAATTTGTTTCATGGTTGAAACTGGATGTGTTTTCTTTGAGGCAATGCAACCTAGGAAGAAGTAGTGTTATCCTCTAGGATATGAAGTCAGTTCTGAGCTCTTGACTATGCAATTTGAACACATTCTATCCTTAGAAATTGATCCATCCAAAGAAAGATGGGGTACCTATGAAGAGAAGTCACCAAAGATAAGGGAAGAGTAGACTAGAGGTGTAAGGAAGGGGAAAGTAGAAAACTTGATAGATGATCTAGCAGCCAAGGGTGGTATAACAAAAGAGGAGATGAAAGAGGTAAGAAGGAAGATGACAAAAAGATATTTTGGGTTGGCTAGCACTACTCCTCAAAAAGTTGAGAAGGTAATTATTCCACCCTCTACTGTGATCAATACATCTGAGACTACACCTACACATCCAAAGAGAACATCACAGAAAGAGAAACCTATGGAATTGTCGAGAAGGAACAAAAGGTCCACTAAATAGGAATCTCCACCTAAGAGACAGAAGATAGAAGTTGAAGAGAAGGGAGAAGAGAAGAAAGGAGAAAATAAGGAATTAGAAGAGAATAAGGTAGAAGAGAAGAAAGGAGAAGAAAAGAAAGTAGAAGAGAAGAGAAATGATGTGAAAAACTCTCAAAACCTGCCATGAAAATACTGGAGAAGAGAATAGTTTAGCAGAGAAATATTTTATCATTGATCAGATACTATGAGAGGTATGATACATCTGATAAAATTTTGATTGAAGACATGGTAATAAATCATTTTCTTTCTTTTAAGAAGAACTTGTTAGAAGTTGAAGGCAGTATACTTGAAGAAATTTATGAGAAACTGGAAATAAGGAAACAGTTAGCATAGATAGAAGATGAAGCAATCATACTACAAGAAGTTGAAAATAGGTTACCTATTGTTTCAGTCAAAGAAATGGAAAATATATTAAATTATTTAAAACTTTTGCTGAGAACTAAGTCAAGATTGGTAAAGATAATGAGGAGAAGATATGATGAGGTGATCATTGAGGAAACATAGAAGGTTGTGGATAAGGTTCTGATAGGTACTGAACCTGAGAAGTTATCATCACCAAAGGCTACTAAGCCTAAAACTATTGAAAGAGGTGATTCATCAAGGATGGATGAAATAAATCTTGATAAATCAATGGGCGAAGACACTAGTGAATTTGTGAGTACTGTGAAGCAACCAAATTTCTTTGTTTATGGTGTGCTTGTGTTTTTGGACACCTCATAGGATGATAGTGATCCTTTTGAGAAGGATACCAACATGGAAGGAAGCATTGTTCTAGAAATGTAAGAGAAAGAAGAACATGAAGTGAGTAAAGGTGAAGCGGTGAAGGAAACAATCATTAAAGTTGAAGAGAAATAGGAAACTCATGTATCTATTTCTTCATCTTTATTGTTGGCAAGTGGAGATAAGACTCTAAACAATGATGTTGAGATTATGGATGAAGATTAGTTGATGACACCATCCTTCATTGCATTCGCTAAAGAAAAGGAGAGACCTGAGTAGAAAGGTGAGAAGAAGACAAGGGTAATGGAAAGAGCAGTTGATATTATCAATAAGCTCCTACCTATACATTTTTATTTCCAATCAAAGGATAGTGCAAAGAACTTAAACAAAGTATTGGATGACTTTAAGAATCACTATGAGTCCTTTGAGAAGATTGCTGAAGAGAAAGCAGAGAATAAGTACCTCACGAAGAAGTTGGAGAAAATATGAACGTCTATCTCATGTGACTTGGGCATATTGAACAAACCATATATGAGGAAAGGAGTTATGTATCACATGGAAGGAAGTTATACAGTTACTGTATAAATCATATTAGAAACATGAATAAAATTGAGGAAATAATAGAAAAAGACAGACTAACTCTGGACAAGATGATGGAAAGTTGTGAGACCTCTTCACACTCCATATTGGAGTTAGATAGAGAAGTGTCTAGGATATTGGATAAACTAAGTGTTTTGGATATAGAGAAAGGGAGAATTGTGGGAAGACTTGGTATGTTGAAGAGTTTAATCACTCCTAAGTTATCAATTCTTGAGACACATCTTTCTGACATGGAGAAGGCAATGTAGGCCCTCATAGAACATATGCCTACTAAGCTAAAGGTAGAAGATACATCTTTGTTTCCATTTAATGGGCTGATTCATGTGAGTCAGATACTGGTGAAGACTTGGTCAGAGGAAGTGAAGATCTTGGAGAGCTCATTGCAAGATGTGTTAAGGATGATATAATTTTATTTAAGTAGTGGCACAATTTTGTTATGTATTCTACATTTTTGTATACCTTTTCCATTGATTTCAAAGAGGGAGAAGAGAAGATATGAAACATGTAGAGAGAAGAAATAGAAGAGAAGAAAATATGTAGAGGATATAAAGAAGGACAATGTATATCTTTTTGGTATTGGCACTTAGTCATTTTTCACTAAGTGTTGCCATCAATGCCAAAGGTAGAGATTGTTGGCAAGTGGTTCATTTAGGAGTGTCATGGAACACTTGAGGTTTTTCATTTATGGTAACACATCTAGTATGGATGGTCGCTTAGAGTGGAACACAATTTTGGAGTTAAGGATCGCAAAATGACTAAGTATAGAATGCAAAATAGTAGAGTATAGCAGTATAATAGTTAGGAGAAGCTATTTTGGGATATGTATGACCTTCTGTTAAGATTTATTGAGTTTTGGTGTTGATCACAGAAAGATACATATAGTTGAGGACATGCAAAGAAAATGTAACAATGATACAGGGAAGATGAACAATCATGATGATTGAGGGAGTATAAAATGAAGTCCAAACATGCTATGTTGGATTCAAATTATGGATTACCTATGTTTTGATAGTGTTGGGTTTCTGACTTGGTAATTACTTTTTGTATAAGTATTAATTCTATTTTGTGATGTAATTGGAAGCCGACTAGGTAATGTAATAAGATATGTATATGAAGAGATTTTGAGAAGTGAAGTATCTAAATTAATGAGTATATATGAGAATTGATGAGATATGATGTGGATGTGATGCAAACAGAGTAATGAATGTATTGTGATATTAGAATTAGACAGATGGTGATGTGAACTACAACTGAAACTACCTAAGAATAGTAGATGCTTGTATTATTCACTATTGAGAAAATCATTGTAAAAAAATCATATTTTTGATTGTATGAGTAGTGAGCTTGGTATACCTTTAATAATATTTTGTATTCCTCTAACAAGGAAATGTGCTAATGTACTATTCATCTCCTAACATGGTTAGGTATCCTGATAGGGACACAATACTTTTAGTGCATATTTGTGGGTACCATACCCACCAGGATTTCCCCTTGGCCAAGTTTTCCTTGACAAAAATTCATGGTGTTATGAGTTATGTGTTTTTTTCTTATGTTCTTTTCATTTCAGTATTTATCTGGTTAAGTTGGATTATAATAAAATCATGTTTAAAGTGTTGTAATATTGATTCACCCCACTCTTAGTATTACTTAATCCTAACATTATTGAGTGGTTGTGTGTAGGTATTTGCAGATAAAAAATTTACGCCGTCACATTTTGGTGCCCACCACGAGACAATTAGCTCTCAATTTTGTGAATTCAACACCCTGTTCTGCAGATTTAATAGATGATAGTGCAAAACAATGTTTATGACAGTTAAAACAATGTTTCTGATAGTTAAAACAATATTTTTGATAGCATTTCAACATCTCTAAGCTTCATTTCATCATCTACCGACATCATTTCATCATTTCCTGACCTTATTTCAGCATGTCTAGAAGGTATAATTTTTGCATTTTTTCATTTCCAGTATTTCTTTCATCGTTTGTGGTAAATATTATGTCATTTATAGGGCATTTTGTCATATGGGATATTCATTTGTTGTCTAGGTTAAAATGTCATTTTAGGTTTCTGTTTCATCATTTGGAAACCCAAGAGAAAAAATGCAAATTATTTTGTCATTAAATTTTGGTACTAATCAGCTAATGTGTGATGTTTTGTGATCTTCAGCTTTAAAAACAACCTAACAAGTTCATGCAAGATGGTGTCAAAGAGCCTATTATCAAAAATATAGGGTCAAACACATGAATACTACTAATGCTTGTCAAACTTTATGCTTGATTATATTTTTTCTTTAGGAACTGAAATTGGATTTGGATTTGACTCTTAAGTTGACTAGAGGATTATGCTCTTTTCCCTTTGGGAAAGTCAGAAACTCAAAAATCAAGTTAAGTTTTGAGTTCAAATTCTTGGGAAATAAACTATTGTTTGATGTGTTTGATAGGAGAAAATGACATGGATATGATAGTATTCCTTTATCCCTAGTGGAGAATCAGAAATCTAGACTCCTAAGTCGCCAATCCTCTTTACTAATTTTTTACCTTTAGATGGCCCTACCAGTTGAGGAAAAATCTCCCAGGAATGACCCACGTGAGAATAAGGTGTGAACCACACCACTCTAGCTTACATTAATAAATTTTACTCTTTGGGGATAAATCCTTGGGATTCAGATGTCATTTGAGATTATACTTGGCTCACATCTAACACAAATTAGGGCCTCATGGTCCTAATCATGTTTATGTGACTGCTTTTGTAAGATGATATGGGGCTATACGCATGAATCACACTTGAGAAAATACAAAGGATATAATAAAATGTAGACCCATACTAGATTCTATAGCATAGAAGCTACATGTATCACCCCAAAAGGTGATAATATTTTTGTAAGGTAAATAGTAATTTCCCAAAGATACTCATCATTTTGTGCCCTCACTAGCATTTGGAATCAGACAATATGGCATTATGACTGGAGCCATTGCGTGCTTGGTGATGAAAGTATTCTAATTATCTTTTGAGTGTGTACATGAGTCTACAAGAAAATATTTTCATGCTAAGCCAATTCCATAGGGAAAGGTGTGTTTGCACTTATAAGCATAATCAAAAAAATTCTAAAGATAAACAATTCCTATCAAAACAAGACAACATCACTTTTCTTTGTGTGTGTGTATCCCTAATTAGACAAACAAAAATACCTATAAACTCATCTAAAATGCCAAAGGTCTTGAAAATTATTAATTCTAATCTAAACATAGATTCTCACAAGGTTGTCCTTTGCAAAAAAATGTGGATTCTAAAACATTGTCTTTGGTCATTATCTCATTGTTGGTCAAAACAAAGGTCATTTCTATACACTTTCTATCAAAATAAAATCACTTTTTGGGAGATTCTTTAAAATTCTATTTCAAGTACCATCATCACAAGTGCATAACATTAAACCTTGGTTTTTAGAAGATCAATCCAATTATAATTTGTTTCAACAACTTAACACTAGTCTCAATTGGTTATATCAAACTTTCTTTTTTAGAGATCACTATCAAGGTCAATCTAATCTTCATCAGGATCTCAAAAATCATCTAATCTTCATCAACTATGACTAATTGCTAAGCTATTCTATCAAACATTGAAACTATAGGTGATAGATTGATAATGTTTTCAAACCAAGCATCTTCGAATGTTACATGGCATAGACAAGAAGTGGTCTCTTTGAACAAATAGACATTGGACATATCCCTCAAAGATGACTCATATCAGAAGTACAACCAGATCAGAATCAAGACCCATTCACTTCTCATCAAACTATTGATCCATAATCTCATATTGATAACAACAAAATGGCAGGAATTGAGAATGAGTGGGATAATAATACTGAAAATGAAGAAGAGATAACCGAATAATACATTCAAAAATTTGAATAGCATACAAGGTTTCAAAAGATCATGGATAAAATCCTAATGACTAATAAAGAGAAGTACTAGTTTCTACAGGAATCAAATTACCTCAATATTTTGATATGGAACAACTTAAAACACACAAAGAGAAAAATCATACGACTACTCTTATCAAAAAAGTTGAAGCATTGCAAACTCAAATACTAGACACAAAGAAGGAAAAGGACACAACACCAAAGAGATATTCACTAAACACACTTTGTCCAATGCCTTTTGATTTAAATCTTTATATGCCGCCATTTCCAACCAATGTGGATATACCAAAGTATGATAAGTATATGAGATTTATGGATCCTTAAGATCATATACGAGAGTTTTATACTCTTACTATTGGAACAAAAATTGAAGTATTGGAACAGAAATTAGAATGTTGTCAATGATGGAGTAGTAGATGCACAAAATCTAAAACTAAAACAAACATCATTTAATATTTCTACAACTAATCCTCCAAAGGATCCCAATATTGCAGCTAGCATGTGAATTAATCAAGAATCCAAGTAGGAAAAGACACCTTTCACGAATGGTCCTAAATGGGTATTTACACATCTTGGAGAGTCTCTTGAATCAACGTTAGGCAATCTTATAACCCAAAAGGTTATTACTTTACCCAAAGAAAGACTATATGAACCACTAGTTAAACCAAAATGGTGGAATGATGCCCATTATTGAGAGTATCATCGAAACAAAGGCCACAAAATGAATGAGTGCATGAAACTCAAACATATTTATAAGAATTGATAGACAACAAGGTTATCATAGTGGATGGACACAAGACAAATGAAGATCATACGACCTTTAAAATACCGTTGCCTAATTATGAGAAAGGGGAATCATCTAATGCCAAGGGAAATAAGGTGAATTATGCTTATTATCATAACAAGACTATCAACATGTTGGAAGCTTTGGATCAACACATCAATGTGATAATAATCGAAGACAACAAGCTAAATCCACTAACACAGTAATGAGAAGTCAAGCTAAAGTGACGTTGAAAGGAGATTCTTCAAAGTTGCCTACATCATCAAAACCAACAACATCCAAACAAACTTCATCATCTTCCTCATCTAATTATAGTTTGGTTGATCAATTATAGAGAACCCTTGCACAAATTTCTATTCTTGAACTACTAAAAATTTCTCTATTACCAAAGAGATTTCTAAAAAAACATGTGGTTGAAACAAATGTTCCCAAAAATCTAGATGTGGATAAATTTCAAGCCATGGTTGGACACTTGACCACACCTCACTACCTATCATTCTCAGAAGAAGATGAAAATGCTCTAGGTCATCCAGAAAATTTTCCTCTGCATATAGAAGAGATAATCCATAAACATCGTATGAAATGAGTATTGATAGACAGAGGGGCAAACTTAAATATCTGCACTCTAGGTTTGATCAAAGCATTGAGATTCTCAAATGAATATATTGACCATAAAAAGAGGATAAAAATTAAGGCATATGATGAAAAATAAATATCATCTAAGGGTTTAGTAATGCTACTTATCAGAGTGGGGCCCATGGAAAGAAATGTGGTATTCAAGTGTTAAATCTTAATCTATCATCTAATATTCTCCTTGGAAGACCTTGGATACATGAAATGCAGGTCGTACCTTAAAATTTCTATCAAAGCTTAATATTTACTTAAAATTGCGAAGAGATAAAAATCCCAATAGACACAAGATACTTTCAATCCTATAATAATATCTGTCAATCAAATGAAATAATGGTCCCACATAACAGGGAAGCGACAAAAGCACAACTTCCAGAAAGTTCAACAACAACTTTGCTGAGAGACTTTGAAAAGAAAAGAAAAATACAAGATAGTGGGATTGGTGAGTACAAAGTAGATCAAATACTTTCAATAACAACAGTACCTCTCTTAGCAAGATCACAAGGAAGACCCTCATCATCTACAATGGCAGAAAAACCTAAACTACAAACTATCTATAATAGAACTTTTGTAAGAGGCAAATTAGTAGTAGAGGAAAATGAAGACAATGAGGTATTGAAATGGCTATACAAGGAAAAGGATGAATCTTATCAAGACGTTCAACATGTTTAGATCACAACATAACAATATGTATGTGGTCTGTATATCATGTAATAAATGGGATATCAAGGACAAGGACCCATAGGAAAGAATAGAGAAGGTCTTGTCGAGCCAATTTTTACACAATTCAGAGATCCCAAAGATAAAATAGGCATAGGGTACAAAGAGGAAGCACAAATCCCACTCATTCAAGATGGCCCAATTTTTTATGAGGAACATGAAGAATTTGAAGAGGAAGCTAAGGTTGTCCCTCTCTCATATGAATGATTATTACATATACATGAAGAAAATCCCAATTATCAAGGAGAGATCTACACTCCTTCATTTTGGAAAAATCAAGAAACTAAGACCAATGAAGAAAAATCCATACAAAAACCAAATGTTCAAATACTTGAAGATAACCAAAATGAGTCTCAGGAAAATAAATATGAGGAAGAAGCTAATGAACAAGAAAATAGTCATCCTAACTGGGGGCAACTAGTAACAATCACTCATGTTCTATACTTTCCACATGATCCTGAGATAGATTCCAATGAATATGAATGGGACTCATTCTCTAACGCCACTATGGATATCGAAATATATGTGATTCACCAATATGCACCTCGACATGAAATAGGAGAAAGTTATAACACTACCCGCCTTATAAATATTGTTTCAAAATTTACTAATTTAGTGATCCCTAGTATAATTAATGCTGACACATGAGGCTTGATAGGACCAGAAGAGCTTCAAAGAATATTAGAAATAATGAATCACAATAATGTTATAAGAGAAAGAGAAGAGGGACAAAGCTTAGGTGTACAACCCTTTGAATTTGGTTCTGACAATATTTATGATGACTCAAGTGAGAATAGTGAGATGCTTTATGATCTAAGTGATCTTCAGGACAACATTGTTATAGACCTAATCGATACATTCAAAATCTATGAACACAATTCAATCATGACTCTTGAAATAGTTGAAAACAACCCTAATGCTAACTTTCACCTCATTCACCATGACCTCATCGACTGAACCTTTTCTGAACCTATGGATATACCCATGCTTCCCAATGACCATGCCATAGTTTTTTATCTCAATGTGGTAGAAACTGTAATGTCTTCTACTAGTGAATATAACAAGAGGGGGATATCAAGTTTTCCAGTCACAAAAGTAAAAAGAAAATAAATGAAAGATCTAAAGGTGAAAACGATTCTGTGGTAGTCTCATATCACAAAAAAGGAAAATAAAGGACGTATCTGATAGTGAAAACCTCACTGAGGTGCTAGGGGATGGAAAAATTGATATTATTCCACACCACTCTCAGGAACGGTCTTTGGTTCCCAGAGAACCTACTCAACTAATCAATCTGGGTACATAAGAGAAGTTGAAAATCATACACATTGCTCAATCTTTATCTTATAAAGAGAAGCAATAATTCATACAAATTTTCAAAGAAAAAAGATAAATTTTGCATGGTCTGATTCTGATATGCCAGGACTAGATCCTGATCTAATCATGCATCACTTATCTATGGCTCCAGGAGTCAAGACTGTTAAGAAAAAGATAAGGAAAATGCATCCTTACATCACACTCTTGGTAAAAGAAGAACTAGAAAAGTTATTAAAAGTAGGGTTTATTAGAGATATTGCATATGCAGAGTAGATATCTAACATTGTTCCTGTATCTAAACCAGACAAGTCCATCTGCTAGTGTAATAACTTTTGAGATGTAAACAAAGCATGTACAAAAGATGATTTCCCCATACCAAGCATATATGTCATTATGGATCTCACAATGAGATATGAGATGTTATCACTAATGGATGGGTTCTCAAGTTACAATCAGATTAAACTTTCTCCAGAAGATCAAGAAAAAACAACTTTTACTTATCCTTGGAGTAATTTTTTCAGGAATGTAATGCCCTTCGGGCTCAAGAATGCAAGAGAAACATATCAATGAGCAATGACATGAATTTTACTTGATATGATGCATAAAAACATTGAAGATTATGTCGATGAAACCTTAGGGAAATCTCACCATAGAAAAGATCATCTAGGAGATTTAGCAAAATTTTTGGACAGAATGGAACAATTTAAGCTTAGATTAAACCCTTGAAGAAGTGTGCATTCAGGATTACTTTAGGAAAGCTTCTAGGATATATTGTTATGGCTAAAGGAATTAAGGTTGATCCAAAAAAGGTAAAAGTGATCATGGAAATGCCACCACCCAAAAATATCATCCAAGTGTGGTCATTGCAATGCAAACTATAGTCAATATGAAGGTTCATTTCTCAATTGGCTGATAAAGCACAACCATTTACCAAGATTTTGCACAAAGGTATCACTTAGAAATGGGATGAAGCGTGTGAGACACCATTTAGTCAACTAAAAAAATATCTAGCAAATCCACTAATCCTAATGGCTCCAATTGTGGGAAATCCATTATTAAAATAGATTTTAGCAACTAATACCTCACTAGGGGCACTCTTAGCACAACAAGATGAGAACGGGAAGGAACAAGCAATCTATTATATCAAAAAAATATTGGTGCAATATGAACTTAACTATACACCTATTGAAAAATATTTTCTTATGGTTGTGTTCACATCATAGAAGTTTAGACATTATATGATGGCACATTCAATCAAATTGGTGGTCAAATTGATACTCTAAAATATCTCCTTAATAAAGCAACCTTAACAGGGAGATTGGATAAATGGGTGATGATACTCAACGAATTTGATACCAAATATGTAGAAAGAAAAGCTATTAAAGGACAAATTATTGCAGACCAACTAGTTGAGGCACCATTACCAGGAGATAATCCTTTAAGGATTGTTTTTCTCGGTGACTCAATCCTAATGATCACATAACACACATGGCAGATGTATTTTTATGGTTCCTTTATGCAATAGGGATCTAGAGAAGTAATAGTGTTTATGTCACCACAAGGATACACAATACCCAAGGCATAGAAAATCCTATTCTCGTGTACTAAAAACATCACATAATATAAAGCCTTAGTTAATGGATTTAAATGGCATTAGAATGGCAGATCACAGAATTGTATATCTATGGTGATTCCCAGTTGATAATAAATTAGAACAATAATGAGTATCAGACTAAGGATGATAAATTGGTTCCATACAAAAACATGGTAGATGATTTGAAAAAGTACTTCAACGGCATAGCATTTGACCAGATTACTTGTGCAAATAATCAAGCAAAAGATGCAATGGGTAACTTAACATCTTAGTTACAGCTATCAGATAATCAAACATGTTACAAATTCCTTGTGGAAGAGTTACCTTATCCTTCCTATGACTCCTCTGACTCTAAACTAGTGTTCCAAATTGTGAGTTATGATTTTCCTTGTTATGAACCAATCCTTGATTACCTTAAGAATAATTATTTACCTAAGGGTATATCCAAAAACCAAAAGTGGAACCTTATTTTCCAATCCTCCAAACACGTGATCATAGATGATGATTTGTATTGAAGAGGTTTTGATAGTACTTTACTAAGATGTTTAGAACTTCAAGAATCAAACAATGCTTTACATGAAGTCAACAAAGGTATTTGTGGATTACATTCTAATAGTCTTACCCTAGTTAAGACACTCTTATAGATTGGATACTATTGGCCTATAATAGAGAAAGATGTTCTCAGGTTTACAAAATCATGCAAGATATACCAAATTCATGGTAATCTTATACATGCACCAACAAGAAAATTATTACCCTTTATTACACACTGGCCTTTTCAGTAGTGGGTGTTTGATTTGATTGGTCATATTTATCCATATTTTTCCAATGGACATAAGTTCATTATCATAGCAACTGAATACTTTATGAAGTGGTTTAAGCTATACCACTAATCAATGCAACAGGAAAAAAAATCTCACTGTTTATCCTTAACTATATTATCTGTCAATATGGTATACCCTCATCAATTGTGACAGACAATGGGAAACATTTCAAGAATAAGGATGTGACAAAAATTTGTAACAAGTTTCAGATTGCTCAGCATTTCTCCTTTATCTATTACCCTCAAGGAAATGGACAGGTAGAGGCAAGCAATAATTTTTTTTTAAAGATTATAATACACACAATTTATGATTCTGATAGAGATTGGCATGTTCAAATTAATCTAGCTTTGTGGTCCTATCACACAGGTATTAGAACACCAACGAGAGCTACTCCACATTTTTTGGTCTATGGTGTAGAAGCATTTCTTCCTATTTAAGTTGAAATAACATCCTTACAAGTATCATCATGAGGGTTGATCATAGATGATGATTATAGGATCTCAAGGTTACAACACCTAGAACTACTAGCTGAAAGGTGTCAAGATGCTTTTGAACACCTATAGAGATATCAGAAGAGAATGGAAAAAAATATACAATAAGAAGGTCAAGCCTCATGAGTTTCAGGTAGGTGATCTAGTGCTACGTGAAAATCCCAAAAATCAACAACATAGAGAAAATAAAGGCAAGTTTAAACCGAATTGGTTAGGGCCATTTATAATCACAACAATATTTGGATCCAAGGCTTATTAGTTAGCCACGATAGGAGATGCACTTTCTAATCCAATCAATACCAATCATTTGAAGTAGCTCTATGCCTAGCTTGTTTTAAGTAATAGTTGTACAGTAGAAAAAGTCTCGAAGAAATCCAAAAATAGTGGAAAAGGTCCTGAAGAAATCCAAAAATAGCGGAAAAAGTTTTGAAAAAAATCCTAAAAAGAAGAAAACAAGATGAAAAAATGGTTGTCCCAGTGAAAACCTGGCAAACAGGCGCTTGGGCAACATAAAAAAAATAAAAAATGCAAAAAAAGAAGAAAAAAGAAAAATACAAAAAAAAATCAAAAAAAGAAAATTGTGCCTTGGTAAAAACCTAGTAAACATGCACCTTGGTAGAAAAAATAGAATTTTCACAAGTGGTGAAAACTTGGTAAACAAATGCCATTTGTTAGCTAGCCGCTCCATCTATCAATGCTCTGTTGATCCTTCAGCATATGCTCACATCCTCTTGGCTCACAAATAAAATCCTTGTTTCTTGCTAGGTCCATTCCTAATCACCATAGCTTGAAATTGAATCTTATCTTTATCAAAGGGACAATTGTTTTAAATAAGGGTAATTCATCAATCTCAATCAAATAAAGGTATTTCTCAATACCACCAACCAAACAAGGGTATTTTTTCAATGCCACTGATCATACAACATTTCAATCAGCAAACAAAAGTGTTTCTAAATACTCATCTTTTCATTATTTGATCTAATATCCCAATCAACATACAAGTACATAAATGAAAATTCCTATGGTATGATTGCAAGAATTTTGACTTTTGAGTAACTCCATGATGTCCAAATACTATAGAAACAAGGAGGAAGTCAGGATAGTTTTTTTGAATGAGTGCTTGCTTATTATTATTTTTTGCTTATCATATCTCCCGAGTGCTTCAATGATGCTCTAATGATAGAAACACAAGCACATGGGGCATGATATTTCATTTGATTTATACTTGTGATCTACATTGGTATTTGAGGTGGTCTATGATGACAAAACTATAGCTACATGAAAGGCTCTGACTCTGAGACCTCAACAAATATCTATGCCAGAAAAGAGTTTATCTTATCAATTGATGTTAATCATATCTTTAGAGAAATCCCATGAGTCATTGTACTAGAAAATCAAGGAAGGGATATGATATTTTATTTGTGGGCTATCTATGGGATGCATTATTCCTTATTTGTTTACACAATTGATACTCAGAACATCATGATTTTTCATATCCTGATGCTTGTATCAAAGTGAAAATATCAAATTTGAACCTATTGGTATTCATATCATAATGATCAAGCAAATGTCAGTGATGGTTGTACTAAGTCAAATAGCTAACGCAAGTAGTGTTCATATTATCATGGTCACCTATGTACCAGTGATGATTATACATATTTTAACGTCCGAGAAAGAGGATATTCATACTGACATGGTCACTGGTGTATCAATGTTGGTTGTATCAAAGCAAGTCCGATAAAGCTCAATGATGAAAATAAGCACAAACTAATGACAATGATGGAAGTTGAATTTCATTCTAGGAAAGTGCACTAAGAAGAGCTGCTATTTCAAGGAGGGAAAATCCAATATAACATCAATCAAATATGAAATGATACAATCATATATTATTATCATGGTTGAGTACTTTAATCATTGATACAAAAATAATCACCTGCATAAGATGCTCATTGCATATTAATTTGCATTATCATAAGCATACATATCAAAAAAGAAAAAAAAAACAAGTAAACATTTGCATTCATTTACATCATGCATCTATAAGCATTCAAAAAAGTGAGGTATAAAAAAATTACACATTTTCATCCATATCATAATCAAAAGCAATGCATCCATACATCTCATCAAAGTAATAAAACATCTGTATGCATAAAAAAAAATCTCATAATGATCATAAATCATGCATATCAAGCTGCATCTCATCCTCATAATCATATAAAACATCAATGCTAAAGGTACAATGAGATCAAAATAAGAATATCATCATATAAATCTGTCATCAAAATAAATGAAGTACATCATACATCTATCCAAACGGATATGTCCAATGATATATCACATGTCTTTGAAAGAACATCAAAAAGAGGAATAACAAGTACATCATGACTGATTACCTACATTATGTCTAGGCTAAGCTAGTAGAGGTACACCTGATCTAGTGGGTATTGGAGCTACACCTTGTGACTGTGCGACTAACTGTAAAAAAAGGAGGTACTCTGGCCGTAGCATCTAGAATAGCTGCAAAATATGCACAACCTGATAATATGATGGCCAACTATGTTTCTCTCTCTCTCTCTCTCTCTCTCTCTCTCTCAGGTCTTATCCCTATCTGCTAACTGGGCCTGTAAAATAGCTATCCTGGTCTGTAACTAACGTCTCTCTCTCCGCAAACAAGGAATAGTAGCACCGTCACTAACACTCTACTAGGGAACACCTGTCTGTGGAAGACGAACTGTCAGTGGTACAACTCTCTAAGAACATGGAACCTATGCACCTATAGGCCCACTCTGCATACCTCTCTAAAAAGGTGGAACTTGTGTCACTTTCAGAAAAACTAACTGTAAGCCAATCAAAATTTGTGCAGAAGAAGGTCTCTATGTAGAAGAAGGAATCTAGGACAAAGAGGGAATCTAAGATGACAATGGTCCCTTTGATGTGGAAGGAATCTATGATATTAAAACAATAAGAGGAACCTGTGAAGAAGATGGAATTTGAGAAGAACTAGGTTGTGATGGACCTGTGATCCTCACTCCAACCCATCTCTGCTCTCCACTACTACCACTACCCGAATAAATGCCACTCCTAGCCTAATCTCTATCCTGATCTCTGGCCACTCTCCCCCTATAATCTCCACCCCTACCTCATCTCGCTGTAGTAGGAACCCTCACTCCACCACCATCTCCATCTCCATCATCATCATCATCCCTAGGATCACCATATCATGAGCTACCTAATCAAGTGTTGTAAGTCAAGGAAATGGATGTTGTGGAAAATATTGAGAATAGTCTGTGGTCATCCTATCATCAATAATCTCAGAGCATAGTCCCACTACACACCTACTACACACTGATGCTCCTGTAAAGTAGTATCATATTGTAGCCTTAGAATCTACTGTGGCTCCTCATCCCTAGTATGTGCATATGCAGCTACACCTTGGGGCATAGGCTGCGCCATCCCAAACTATCTCATAATGTGGGTCACCAAGAATCTCTCTATAACATGTGGTGTCTACCCAATAAGGTATCTCTCAGTACAAACAAACGGCATCTCCTATGCATCACTCCTCCAATCCTCATAGTCCAAGTATGGATGCCCAAATACTACTATAAGATCATCCAACAAATGATGCCAGAACTCTAGGTTTCCTCATCAAGGCTGCACAATATCTCCACCATACATGTACACATATGGATCCTCTTCCTATCAGGATCTAATAACTATCAGCTATGTAACTGGGATGTGCTCTCAGGACCAGATCTACAAAAAAATGAGTCCAACTAACATCAATATATCCTGTTGATAGACCACCTAATGCATATCATGATATAAATGATCGAGGAGATAGGTACCCCAGGCCATCCTTCGCAGAATCTACAACAAACTTTCCAGAAGTCTACACCAACCGATAGAAAAACCCTATTAACCAACTAATGGTGATGATGATGAAGACTGAGATAAGAGGTATACATGATTGTATATGGATTAGATCAGTTGTTATGTTGTCATTTCTATCAAGCAATTGATTTCTGGCTTATATTGAGTTGCCATATCATTAGGAGTATGATATAAGATGAGTGAGTTAAAGAAGAAAGGAAGTGAAAATTTATGAAGATTAAGAACTTAATTGGGCAACTAATATAGATCAAACAATGATAAGGTAATATTGGTATAGTTGTTTTATATTTTACATTTGATGTTATCAAGTGGGTAAAGAAGAACGCTCAAGTTGGTAAAGGAATCAGTTAAGTTACCAAGTGGGAAGAAGTTTGTTGGTAAAGGGAAGTGTTTGTCATTAGAGACATCAAGACACTGAGGGCTAGCCAAGAAATTGAGTACATGAATTTAGTTACCAAGCATGGAACAAGGATCATACTGACATTTAATGAAGAGCCACAATGATCTGGAAGATTCCAAGGATATAGAAGAGTTAGTTACAAAGTTCTATGGTTAGGAAAATTCAAGGTGATGATCTATAGTATAGATTAAGAGATAAAAGTGATAGTACCACTTCCAAGAAAATTTCTAGTTCCAAGGTGATGATAACAAGGTTTACTGAGTATCAAATTCATTAAATCAGTTCATAAAGTTGATCTGATAGTTGAGATTAAATAAAGGAAAATCTAATCAAGGAGATTAAGAGGCAAAACTAAGTCTATATAAAGGATGAATTTGAATGATAGAGAAGCTATCAAGTTGAAGTGTGGATGTGCTACCAAGTAAATAATTGAAGAATAAAGAGGTGGAAATTTGAGTCTAGAGAAAAGACTAATGAAGTGTTGATGCCAGTAGTCAAGAGTGCATAAGGGGTCTGATCAAGCAAGAGGTAGTTGTAGTATTACAAATCAAATTCTATACTATTGCTTATTAACTTTTGTAGAAAGAAAATTTCTTAACCGAGTGGACTTAACAGTTTTATTGTAAATCCTTGTGAAAGGTGACATTGTAAAAGAGTGTTTAAATCCATTTAACTAGGCCACTCCTAAGAGGGTGAAGATCCTAACAGATCTAAGGAAAATCCCCTAATAGGGTCACATTGAACAATGTGAATTATAATATTTAACAAGATTGGCTCTTAACCGAGCATACTTTAGAAGAGTATTTTTATTTGTGGGTGACAATTCCCATAGAGGTTTTTCCCAAATTGGGTTTCCTCATTAAATATTGGTGTCATATGTGTTGAATGTTTATTGTGCATGATATTTTATGATTACTTAAGTTTTTGGTTGATATAGTGAAGTTATTGTTGATTCAATTAATATTGAAGTTTTTTTAACAGAGTTGAATCAGTGTTTAAATTTTCAAGGTTTAAATAATCATTGTTTATTGATTCACCCCCCTCTTAGTTAAAAAAAAATTGGTTTCAGATCTTAGTAATCTAAAGAGATAAGTTTAAAAGAATTGAGGAAAAGATCTGAAGATGTATAAGAGGGAGGCACCAATGTTGAATAGGGTTAACTTCTCTACATGGAAAAGAGGGATGAGGCTGCACTTATCTGGAATTGGAGACTATGAAATATACTATCTTGACAATGAGTATTTGCCACCACCATTTGGGCCTATGGAACTTGAGAAAATAAGAGAAAGGAAAGACCACACACAAGTTATGAATGAGATATCATCTTCTCTCACTGACCTCAATTTCAATGACCTTAAAGGATGTGATACATCAAAAAAATTGTGTGATAAGATTACATTAAATTATTTCCCATATATACCATCCGAGTATCAACAATACAAGAATTGAGGTCCATTCCTCAGATGTTTGTTTCAATGGATGCTACAATTGGTAAGTTGATTGATTTTGAGCTAAATGACTTTGAAAATAGTTTACCTGCCACTACTAGGACTGAGTCTACATTCAAGTCATATTTTCATATTAGAAAATCTAGAGAATCTAGATCAGGAGATGGTTATGAAATTAGCACGAGTGAAAGGTTTTATAATTGCAAAAGTGAGCTAGAAGATCTGTATGCCAAAACTGAAAGAAACCAAGAAGAATTTGAAGCTCTACTAACTAGAAGACTACAAAGAGGAAAATGCAAGTACTAAGGTAAGCTACCTTTGAAATGATTTAACTATAACAAGAGTGGTTACATTGTAGCTAGATGTCCTAAAAATGACAATGATGAGAAGAAAGACAACCAAGGTAATAAAAAAAGAGAGAAAAAATTCATGATATTTCAAGATTTCAAGAACAAAGGTAAGAAGTCATGTTCTGATTAAGTAAAAATAGGTTTTACAAGGACTCGAAACGTTTACAAAAAACAAAGAGTTTAGCAGGTTTTACAAGGACCTGCAACCTAGAGTTTAAAGAGAGATAAACATAATAAAGCAGAAACAACTATGCCTAAGCATCATAAAAGAAAGGAACAGAAAAACAACATTCCGAACATAAAAAGTCCCAAAGAAACAACAGAAGACAGCAGGGACAGCAAAAAATCCAACTAGGATAGAAAAAGGAATAGCTACATCTCTTTCACCATCTCCTCAGCTTCGAGGACCATGATCTGCATGTTGTTGACCAATGTTTTAAGCTCCTCTATTTCTTTGTCCTCCTTAGGACTCTTTTTCTTGGCACTGGCTCTGGTGCGGGATCCCGGGCCCATAGTCTCCACTATACTACTATCTTTATCCTTGTTAATCCTGTCTAGTTTATCCATTAGAATTTGCGCATGACCACAGTAAGCTTTTAGGCTAATGAGACATTGTTCCCCTATTTTTTTAACTGACCCCTCCAATCTTTTCACTTTATTCTTCAGAATCTTAATTTGTTCCTCACTGTTATCCTTATCCATTCTGTCTTTAATATATTTGATTTGTTTCTCCATGGTTTCCACCTTGTTAGCATACTCAGCCTGAGCTTTAGAGTTGCCAACAACTTCTTTCATTTCCTTCAGACACTCTGCCACAGGTTTTTCCCCAATCCCCATTCTGTTGAGAATTTTAATATCCGCCTGTGTTTTATCAACTTGGTTTTTAAAAATAACCTGGTCATTAAAAATGTTATTAATCAACCCAGAAAAACCCTCGACTATAGCTTTGTTGTCTTTATTATTATGATCCCCTTTTTCCAGATTGTCGAGATATTCATTGAACCCAGAATCAACAATAGTATTCTGATCCAAATAATCTTCCCCCTTCTGAGTATCAATCTTCAACTCACTTGTTTTAATAAAAGTATCCTCTTTTTCATTATCTCTATTATCTTTTTCCTTAGTCTTCCTCTTATCAGGGAT
>MU226219.1:752105-763018 GCA_018584345.1 Thuja plicata
CATCTTTTTGAATACTTTCCTGGATTTCCTTAATCTCTAGACTAACACTAGCTTTTGTAGTAAAAATGTTACCAAAAGTTTCCTTATTCCAATCCTTGATATTTTCTTTAACATTTTTAAGTTTTTTAGCAATGATAAACATAGCAGTACCCTTAATATTAATGTTCCACCATTCCTCTATCTTTTGCTCCAATTGTAGATGAAGAGTCCACATTTTCTCAAATCTGAAAGGAAAGTTTTTCTTTTTGACAATAGGATCAACAAGAAAGGAAATCAGATTATGATCCGATCCAACCCTAATATGAGCCGATAATGAGCAATAGTAATGATTAAACCACCCATTGGAAACAAGAGCCCTATCCAACCTAACTTGTATCAACTCCTCAACCACTCTTCTGTTGCTCCAGGTTTAGTCAATACCCTGTAAATCAATATCATGAAGATAATTATTATCAACAAAGTTCACAAGGTCCATCCTACAGTCCAGGTTAGATTGGCTGCCTCTAGATTTCTCCTTTTCTCTTAGAGGAGTATTAAAATCCCCCATAACAATCCACTCATCAGTAGCAAAAGAATTTCTCAGTGATGAAAGATTCTGCCAAAAGACTTCTCCCTTTTTTAGTATTAGGAGCATAGATGTTGGTTAAGACCCAAGAGGTATTCTCCTGTAGCTGTCTAAACCTTATACATACCACATTATCACCTTGAAAGATGATGTTGCCTTTTATAATTTCTTCATTCCATATAGTAGCAATACCCCCTGATGCTCCATTAGAATCACCCCCACAAATGATTCCCTTCTTAAAAAATCTAAGTTTTTCTACTTTTTCGTTGAGCATCTTAGTTTCTTGAATCAATAAAATATCAGGCCTAATAGCCCTAATCAAATTCCTAACTATATCCTGCTTATGGGGGTTATTCAAACCCCTTATATTCCAAGAAATAATCTTCATGATTTAACAAAGGATCCTACCTCCAGAATCCATTGGCTACCGTCTGCAATGTTCCTTTTGGTCTCCTTAATTCTAACCTTTTGGCTGGATGGTCTCCCTGGTGATGCTAATCCAGCTCCAACATCTCCATTTTTACTGCTTCTTGTTGAAACCTTTCTGTTTTGTGCCTCTTTATCGGTAATAAGTCATGTTACATTGCTAATGAAGAACTAATAGATGATAATATAGAACTAATAGATGATAATGAAGAACTAATAGATGATAATATAGATGATTGTTAGAATGAATTTAGAATAACTGAGAGGGGGGGGTGAATCAGTTATCCACAAGTCTAGATGTACCAATTAAATCTTTATAGCATTTTACACAACTCAGATCTGCTCAGTAGCAACAACATAAATCAACAACATAAATGTACAGTTTACTATTTAAATGTAATTAGATTGCAAAAACTTAATAGTAAAACACAACATAAACATTCAAACAAGTTGACACCAAGATCTAACGTGGAAACCCAATTTGGAAAAAACCACCAGTAACATGCTACCAAATTTTCACTCTTCTGAAGTGAGCTCTGCTAGGAGCCAACCCTGTTAAAGGTTACAAAACACACTGCTAAATGTGACCTAGTTAAAGGATTTAATCACCCTATCAGGAGTGGCCTTGTTAGAGGAATTATAAAATTCCACCTGAATGTCACCTTGCTTAAAGGATTTATAAAATAACCATTAAGTCAACCTGGTTAAAGTATTTTGACTGATACAATGGTTAGAAAGTAATCAACAGATGTGATCTGATACATACAACTTACTTTGCAAATCCAGATCTAATTTAGCTCTAATGCTAATTCATTGAGTGGCCTCCATCCTCATTTCAATCTTCAAATCTTCTTGGAAATCTGTCAAGAAATCACTTTCGCAATTCTCTGCTTCTCTGCTCAGCCTTCTGTGCTAGATCATGCCAATCAACCAATTAACCATGTAATCCTCTTGCATACACTTAGCACATACATATCACAACTTGAATAAACCCTCGAGGTTATCTTATACCTCTTCATCTAGGTAAAATAAATCTTTTCCTCTTAATTAGGATCATAGATCTTAGGTTAGGTTGGATCCAACAGATCTTTGCATCATTTACATTTAATTTACTTCTCCAAAGCAATCACTAATTAAATCTTGAATCCATGCGTTAATTATGGTTACCCGTGCATTAATTAATGTGGACCATTTTTGCTTATCCTTAATCAAATTTACATATCCTAATAAATTCAATTATGCCAGCCAGAGATCTCAAATCTCAACATTTACCAAAATACTGATGCTCGACCAACACTATGCTCTTCTACTCGGTGATCGCTATTTTCTCTGATAATTTACTTGCGCTCGGTTGACACTAGAAATTATGCTTGGCATACACTGGTTCTTGATCGACACAAAATTCGCTCGGCATATACTATTCCCAGTAAATTGACATCTTCATTTTAGTGTTATAGATAAACAACACATTACCTTGCCAATGTGCCAACTGATCAAGTACCCTTGTAATTTCCCATAACTCAACCATTTCACTCAGTCTTCTTGGTTATTCTTTCCTTCAAATATTCTTCAGTAATCAATAGATATGATACTCAAACAGATAGCAATAGTCTCACCAGTTAAGGTTTGACATTAATGACAAAACAATAATTTTTTACATTGTAGATTTCCAACAATCTCCCTCTTTAGCATTAATGACAACACTAAAATTTTAAAACAATAATTTTACAAACATATTTACCATACAATCCAAGAAGTCTTCCTGTGTTCCTTGATATGAACAAATCTTCATTAATGTCTTTAGCTTCATTCTGATTCTCATTCTATAAAACATTTCTCCCTTTGTGTCTGTAATCACACTAAAATCTTTCGATTTTTGTTCATCTGTAGACTCCCTCTTTCAGTAATCTCTCCCTTTCTCCAATTAGTAAACTCTCCCTCTTTGACAACAATGCCAAAGATGTTGACATATTTATTACGAAGATTCTTCAGTTCTAACTCTGTATCATGCTAATCCTGTCATCTTGCTTATGGCTGATCCTCTTTTTTGTCCTTGTCTTTCTTTCACATCTTTAGCCAGCTTCCTAAAGTGTGACTCCTATGCATCAATGTGTTAAATATTCTGAATACAACATTTTACGCACCACTTCCATTCTGAACTAATTAGCCTCAATTTGGGGAATCACCCCTAATTTACCTCACAAATACTCATGAGCATCCTTGGGTAGTGCTTTTGTAAATATGTCTACCAAATATTCCTTAGTATGCACATATTCCAATCTCACTTCCTTGTTTTGAACTAACTCTCTCAAGTAATGATACTTGATAGCTATATGCTTTGTCTTAGAGTGCATCATAGGGTTCTTAGAAATATTAATGGAACTCATTTTATCACAATATATAACAACTAGTTATGTGATCTCCTCTTTCATACCTTTCATTAGTATCTTCAACCACACAATATTAGAGCAATTAACTACTACTGCCACATACTCAGCTTCAGCTATAGATTGTGAGGTACAATTTTGTTTCTTTAATTTCCATGAAACCAATCTCTTTCCCAAAATAAATGCACCACCTATGGTTCTTTTCCTATTATCCATGTTTCCAGCCTGATTAGAATCAGTGTAAACTTTGAGTTCAAACTTGTCATTCTTTTTGTAATACAGACCATATTCATTTGTACCTTTCAAATATCTCAGAATTATTTTTACTTCCATCATATGAGTCTCCTTGGGATTGGTAGAACATCTTGCAACAATTCCAACATCCAGAGAAATATCAGGTCTACTGTGCACAACATATTGCATCTTTCCAATCATTGACCTACAAAGGGTTTGATTCACTTCTTTTGTATCATCATTCTTTGTTAACTTCTGTCTAGTAGCCATGGGTGTACTTACTGGTTTTGATTCTTCCATTCCAAAATTTTTTAGTATCTCCATGACATATTTTGATTGAGTAATGTAGATACCATTCTTGATTTGATATATTTGCAAGCCAACAAAGAAATTGATTTCACCAAACATAGACATCTCAAATTCAGTTTGCATCTCTTTTGCAAATTTTTGACATAACACATCTTGTCCACCAAATATAATGTCATCAACAATAATTTCAGCTAATAAAGTACCTTTGCCTTGTTTTGTCTTCAAATACAGATTGTTGTTGTCATTGGTCCTTGCGAATCCAATCTTTATCAGATAATTGTGCAATCTCTCATACCATGCTCTTGGTGCTTGCTTCAGTCCATATAGTGCCTTGTGTAGTCTGCAAACCATGTTCCTCTTTCTTGGGTCAACAAATCCATCAACTTGTTCAATGTACACTTCTTCTAATATCCCATTCAGAAATGTTGACTTTACATCCATTTGATAAACTTTAAAACCTTTATAGGCTACATATGCAAGTAAAGTTCTAACTCCTTGTGTCTGTGAGATTACACCTTCATGAAATTAGGACCAATAACAACAACTCTATGGAAATAAAATACAATTTAATCTAAGAATTGAATTTAAATCCATAACATCTCATGGTTCTCTATCTAAGCTTTGTTAAGAGAGCTCTCAGCCTTAATCTCTCTCAAGGACAATCCTAGAATGAGAATAAATTGTTAAACACGCTCTAATCTAGCTCAAATTCTCAAAGATATGTGTGCTTTCTATTCAAATGCTCATGGTTCATGCTATGAAATCAACAAATGCTTCTAAAAATGATACTCTAAATGCTATGCAAATGCTGAAATACTATCAAAAGCTCTCAAATGCTCTCCAAATGCCTATAATAAGGATGCTTTGCTCTTGAATTTATTGGATCCCAAATACAAAGAAAATGGCTTGTATTTATAGCAATTTCCCAAGGGTAGGGGGTAGAGTGAGTTAATCATGGTCAAACCTTGGTTGAGTAAAAATCTTTGAGGTGTTTTCAAATGGAGGGAAAATTAAGTGGTTGTCCTCAAAGAAATTAGGAATTATTTAATTCAATCATTTAATTAATTTAGCCATGTAAGGGTGAATGGGTTGGATTTGATTTTTTTGATTTAAACTATACAATTAATTGATTAAAATTAATTGCATAATTTGATTAATCCCTTTTAGGCTTGAATTTAATTATTTGATTTCATGATTATTTAATCCTTTGATTTAATTTGATTTTTGTCTGCTTTGCTTGATAAATTTCCATTTAATTTGATTTTGATCCATTTTAATGCATTTTGATGAGATTTGGGGCAACTAGCCGAGATTTATAAATTTGAATGATTAAGACACACCTGGTCAAATTTAGGTGTCTACAAATGCCCCTCTTTGAATTGATGTGTGAAGCGCATTGATTCAAAGAAAACTTGATGTCTTGATCATTGATTTGATACTGATGTTTGATTGATGCAAAACCTGATATTGATTTGATGCAAAACCCTGATATGAAACCCTGATGTGAAACTTGATGTGAAACCCTAATGTGAAACTTGATGCAAAACCCTGATGTGAAACTTGATGCGAAACCCTAATGTGAAACTTGATTTGATGCCCCATTAATAAAAGTTTGAATTTTTAATGCCCCAAATTTGTTATAAGATATGATGCAAAATCCCAGTTTGATGATATGATGATGCCCCCTCAGAAATGAAAGCATATTGATCTCAGATGTGAAAAATTTGATGAACACTGCTGATAGAATAGATCCAATATGATTGCATTTCTGATAAACAATGATGCTGAAAAGATGTTGAACAAATACCCTAGTGTGCATAATATGTAGATTTGGTTTGACTGGGTCAAAAATCTCACAAAATTAGGGTAAAATAGATTAAATTGGTTGAAAAACCCAAATTTACTATTCATTTTCACTTTTCACTGTTGAGATTTTGCTCTAATCTTGTGACGATTAACAGCGATGGTGGTCCCTTTTGAAGAGCATTAGTTCAAGTGAGTGCACCGATATTAGAGACCTCCTGACTATGGGCCTCCGGTGAGTGGTTTGAACCTTCCTAGTGCATTTATTGCTCATTAAAATAGCATTTATTACATGTTTTTAATGCTTTCTAGATAGAAAATGGTAAAATGCCACGTAGGATAGTTAAAGAGACACCTAGGCTGGGGAAAAGCCACCTCCGCACATTTAAGAGCCACGTTGGAGAAATCCACAGCTGCCTAGGAATCAGGGCAAAAAAAAGAAACCCGATTAGCTAAAATCTGCCTAGGAAACCCTATAATTTTAAGGCCGCCTAGGATACTTAAAATGCCATGTAGGAATTTAAAAGGCTGCCTGTTAATCAAAGTGTCGCCTCTAATGATTAAAGTGTCGCATGTAAGGTTTTTAATGCCACAGGGCTTGAAAAGCTGCATACACTTATTAAAGTGCCACCCACCATCAAGTTTGAAAAATTGAGATAGAATAGAGGAATGCCTTTGATCGATTGGCCAGATAACTCAATTGAATTCCAAGCTATAAAAATGTACATCCATAATATAAATTAGTGTTTAGGATATTAGAAAATTCATATTGATGAATGTTTGATATGCCAATCAGATTGATTAAAATGATGTCTAATTGATCACTTCTCAAGATCTAGAGGTTAGGAACAATAGGTTGATGCGCTCAAAATAGAACAAGGATAGATTTAATGTGTTTGATTGATGTAGAATGATCCACCAATAGAAAGAATAATATGATTCACTTTATTTCAAAATGTAGGAACATTACCACAAGTTACAGGTATGGGGAGTCATGTCTTGGATTTTTGATTTGGTTGATGAGCTCATGCCTCCTGAGCAACGGACTATCGAGACATGTGGTCTTAGTTTTCTTCTTGATCTCCATCAATTTCAACTGAACTGAGGTCTTTTGAAAGCTATGGTAGAGCGATGGCACTCTGACCATAATACATTCCATCTACCCCTCGGTGAGATGACTATCACACCTGAGGATGTATATAGATTATTGAGGATCCTGACTCATGGAGAGCAGGTATATTATGATTCAATGTATGATAGTAGCATATCTAGATGGGTGTTTGGAGACAACACCATTGCTGATGATTGTATTACTTGGGCACATTTTTCTTCATTTCCCACTTTGCTAGCATTGTTAGGAGTAGTGATCAGAAGATTACTACTTCCAGATAGGAGAGGTCATGGATTTGCGGTTGGATGGGGCCGTATACTGGAGGATTTGATTGCACATCCTCAGAGATTTTACTAGGGTTCCAGCATATTAGCCTAGCTATATCATGATTTACATGAGGTTGTATACAAACATAATGCATCTCTCTCAGGAGGTGCAGTTTTGTTACAGTTGTGGACTTGGGAGCATATCCCTGTCACAAGACTAGTTTTAGCATGAGTGAGGGCCCAAGGGTATCCGTATGCATTTTTGTATGATGGCATGGTTGTCCAGCATCGTCTGGGCAAGGTTGAGTTTTGGTGATGCACTATTGATGATATTGATTAGGACATATGGAGGCCATATCTACTTTGTGAGAGTTGGCGAGAGGATGATGATGAGTTTCCATATATGTTTTCCCCTTGGTGGATGATTGGGCGATCATCACTATGAATTGAGAGATTTTGCTTTAGGAGAGTGCTTCGTCAGTACAGCCAGGTTCAAGACATGCCCTAGGGTATGACACTTTATGTGAGAGTACATGCAAAGAGATCTATGTGGGGAGCATAGGTTGATTATTGGTTGGCCTGTTTACAGATTGATTAGCTTGGATATGTTATGTGGGATATGATAACACATGTAGCTGATGCACGGATGTCTTCCAAGTATCGAGAGTGGTTCTTACGACATCTCTTTGTTAGATTCACAGATCTGGTAAAGCCTATTCCTAATGTGGATGAGCTTTTTGATGATAATGGGATGATGATGATGATGGTGGTGATAATGATAGGAGACCTTGGAGATAGAGAGTTCAAAGGGCACCTAGGGCTCCTAGGGCACAGAGAGCTGCAGGACCTAGAATGTGGGGTAGTCATGTTAGGGGTCAAGGTGGTGGATTTAGGCAGCCTAGACAGAGATTAGCGCAGGCATAGGTACCTCAGAGACAAGATCCTATCACAGTTGGTGCATAGTAGGCTAGGCAGAGACATAGAAAAGTCCAGGTGGCTAGACAGGTTCCATTATAGTGACAGATTCTATAGAGACCTCCATCTCCACAGAGATAGGTTGATCCTCAGAGTAGTTCAGCATCGGTGATACCATAGGTACCATTAGTGCCACAAGAACCTCAAGCCCCTCCAGCATCATAGACACCTCTAGTTCCTCCTATTGTGGACAACTTAGTTTAGGATGTTCGAGGATTACAGGCAGGGATGACTGCAGTGACAAGTCGATTAGACTAGGTTACGACTATGGTGCAGCAGTTTTTTGCTACTTTAGTGTAGTTACCTACCAGTTCTAGTACTAGTCAGGAACCACCTTCTACATAGGATATAGTAGGTGATAGGGATCCTGATGGTGCAGGGGGTTCAGGTACTGGTATTTCTAGAGATGGATCAGGTGCCCCTGCTGGGTCATGAGATAGATTGGGATCTATAATATCTAGATTTTGCATTGATGTATCATATGTATTTTTGATCAAGACTTTTATGTATGGATCATTTGTTGATGTATCTTTGATATACTGATTTGTGTTATAGACATTGATGATGGACATTTATCTATGATGATCTTTGATTCCCTTTATTGATAATGTTGTTATGAGATTTCTTTTATGCATATCTACATGCTTCTATGATGCATTTATTTCTATTATGCTATGGATGCAATATCTTAGAGTAGGACATAGATAAATGGATGCAAATGATGTTAATACAACTTAATTCTATATGATTTTCTGATTTAATCATGATGTATGGATTATGCAATGCAATGATATGGATGCGATACTTAGTGTAATGATAAATGAATGCAACTATCTTTTTTCGTTTTTGATGTATGCAGTTTAATTTATGATATAATTCTAAATGATTTTGATAAATTTCTAATGATTTAATGTTTCTTTTCTTTGCTTTTCACTTGATATGAATATATAATGAATAATGAGTAATGCTTATGAATGCAAAAAATAACAATCTCATATTGATGATTTGAAACCATTAAATTGATGAAGTGTTTTCAAAATTAATCAACCCCCTTGAAATTGGAAAAGTGTTAGAAATACAAGCCATTTTAATCTAACTTGAAATGTAATTAATCTAACATGAAGATGCAATGCAACTAATTGTCCTTGAAGTTAGTGAAAGAAATGCAAATAGAGATATATTTTCATCATTGAGTGTTGTGGAACTAGAAGTCGATACAATCCTTACTGGTGCCACTGCGACCATAACAATATGAATATGACTTTCATCTCATGTGGTAACCCTTTCTGCAAAACCAAGTACAACCCTCACTAGTTGAATGACCAACTATGGGAGTATGAATATCGATTTGATTGGATTCAATGTTGCAAGTGGATGTTGGTATTTAAGATATTGAAAATCTAAATAGCCAAGGTATCCTTTTGTGTGAACAAACAAAGGTTAACCCTCCTTCCTATATGAATGTCCTCAATGGTTCTTTGATGACCATTTTGTTAGACTAATTCACACAAGTTAAAAAAATTTCCTCAAGACAGTCACACAAAAGCTTAAGAAAACATCTTGTCTCCATCATCACCAATCTAGTTGAAAAATGATCAATTTAGCTAAAAAGAACATGACTCAATAAAGGTTAATGAAAAACTCATCAAAAATTTCCAAGTGTTTGTGAAATGTATCAAGATTTTCAAATAAGAATTCCAGACAATCTGATCATTTAGGGTTTGTAAATTTTTTAATCTTGATAAAATAAGTCTATGAAACTCAAGGATCATGTTATGAGATCAAACTATTTAGGGTCGAACAATGATATCCATCAAAGGTTCCAAAATATCTCTCTTCTGAATCTAAAAATCTGGTTCTGATGTGTGATCAAGATGTTGCATTATTGAATCTGTTTGGTACCAAAAAAATCTATGATGCATGCCCCCAAGTGATAAATGTGATTAATGTGAAACTTAGGGAAGCTGAACCTAGAATGCGATAAAATGTAGCTCTGAGACTTTATTAGGAATATGCACAAATGATGGATGCAATGAGGATATGGGCAAATGAGATGATGAAATGCGATATGTACAAATGTGACTAGAAAAGACCTAAGGGACAAAAGGCACCTGTTTTCAGATTTTCACCTTTTGGGATTATTGCTCTTTTTTTTATTTTTTTTCTACCAAGGCGCCTATTGCTAGGTTTTCACCAAGGCACTTTTTTCTCTTTTTTCAAATTTTTCAATTTTTCTCTTTTTTTCAATGTTTTTGGCTTTTAAACTTTCTGATTTTTTTGTATTTTGATCTTTTCTCATTTTTTTGTATTTTTGACTTTTTCCATGTACAAAGGTGATGTTGACTCATCTGATACTCTCAACTTATACTCTTTTCTCTGATACTCTTTCCTCTGAATTAGGTGTGAAACCTCTTAAGATGAATGCTATTGATGGGTTCTTGCAATTCATCACCATCACAATCGGCCAATTTGTAGGTCCCCATTCCAAAAGAAGAAACAATGACAAAAGGACCAAGCCAATTTGCTTCCCACTTTCCTTTCTTTTCTTTATCAGCCTGATTTTTTGGATTTTCTCTCAATACTAGATCTCCCACTTGAAAGGTTCTTGGTTTAATATGTTTGTTATAGTTCCTGGAAATTTGATTCTGATACACTTTCAAATGATCACAGGATTGAGTTTGATGTTCCTCCAACATCTCCAATTTTTGAAGTCAGGCAACTCTATAATCCTCATCCATGATTAATCCATGCAATGATACTCTTAGGGATGGTATTTCAACTTCTAAAGGTAGAACAACTTCGGCCCCATAAACCAATGAAAAAGGTGTAGCTCCTGT
>MU226219.1:772857-784487 GCA_018584345.1 Thuja plicata
CTTTTTCAGGATCTACTTCAATGCCTTTTGCTAAAACAATGTACCCTAGGAGTTTTCCAGATTGTACCCCAAAAGCACATTTCTTTGGGTTGAGTCTCACTTTGAATTTTTCTAGCCTTGTAAAAATCTTTTCTTGTATGTGACTTAGCTAGAATCTCATCCACATAATCTTCCATAAAGGTGTGCATCATGTCATGGAAAATGGTAGTCATTGCTCTTTGATAAGTGGCTCTGGCATTTTTGAGACCGAATGGCATTAAATTCCAACAAAAAGTACCCCATGGGCATGTAAAGGCTGTCTTCTCTTAATCCTTAGGTGCAATGTGAATTTGATTATACCCACTAAATCCATCCATAAGTGAAAGCATAGAATGACTCACAGTGATATCCACTATAGCATCAATGCTTGGTAATGGAAAGTCATCTTTTAGACAAGCAAGGTTTAAATCTCTAAAATCTGTGCAAAATCTTATGGTTTTATCATGTTTGGTAACTGGTATAATGTTGGAGATCCATTTAGCATATGCAATTACTCTTATAAATCCTGCCTTGATTAATTTTTCCAATTCTTCTTTGATTAAAAGGGCTACATGTGGATGCATTTTTCTCAACGTCTGCTTGACGGGCTTAACCCCGGGTTTCACAATTAAATGATGCATTATGAAAATTGGATCTAATTCAGGCATGTCAGCATATGACCATGCAAATTTGATTTGTTTTTCTTGAAAGAATTCAATGAATTCTTTTCTCTCCAAGGAACTCAAAGATGCTGCCAAGTGAATGAATTTAGGACCTCCTTTGGTTCAATTGTTTGTTAATCTCTAAGTTCTGTTGATGATTAGTGACCAACACTTAGTCATTCACTTAGGTAGTTTTAGTTGGCTATCACTGTGGCCGAGCTAAAACTATGCAAGGCCAAGCAACATTGCCGAGCAGTATTCAGGTTGCCGAGTTGTATCATGCCAAGCTGAGTAGGATACTTAGTGTCGAGCAATAGAGATGTTAAGTGCCAAGTAGAACAATTTTTGTATACATGTCTAGAATGATTCAAACTTCGAGGATAAGTGTTCAGGCCAACTTATATAAGCTTTTTGGGCCAACTTATTTATGCATTTAATATTTTCCTACGGAGTCAGTTATGCATTTAATTATTTTATCCTATGCATGATCTGTTGTAATCATTAATTGTAATACATTGAAGTTATGGGTATTAGATCTTGATCGTTGATCTAGATTTCACTATCAGACTTGAGTAGATATATAAGATTGCTTCTAAACCCTATTTTGGATGTGTGGAGAGAAGTGGTGACTGCATTTTGAAGTGAAATGCATAGAGGGTTATTTTGTTAAGAAGCAAAGATCAAGCAGAGTGACAACACAGTGAACAACAGAGTAAAGTTATATCAGATTGTGAGATCATAGAAGGTACTGGAAAGAGGAGATCCATCATCAGCATCTGAGTGCATAATGAAGGATCATTACTTGCAACATTCTAATCATTGTATCAGGTGAAAATCTCTTAACATAGTGGTTCTATCAGACCTTTCTAAATCTCCTAACAGAGTGCTTACTTTATTGTAAGTTGAAATCCTTTAACAGGGTAGATTGTAAAGATCTTTAGCTCTTAACCGAGCAGACCTTTAACAGGGTAGATTGCATCTTATAATTAACTTTTGTAGCCCTAACAGGCACACTTTGTTACTGCAGTAGTGGAGAATTTTGTGGGTGTCATCCCCACCCCAGTTTTACCTATTAGGGTTTCTGGGTTACCAAGTTCTTATGTTATGAGTTATTTATTTCATTGTGTGGATGCTATTTGATATTACATTAGATTCATATATGTATGAATGTGGATCAGTTTGTTTTAAGTATTTAAATTTGAAGATTTGTTTCATGCCCTCCTCTCAGTATCTTGCTTTCCCATTATTGTATTTCCAACAATTGGTATCAGAGCTTAGTTCTCTAAAAGGTCATAATCAGCTTGAGAATAAAAACCTTGAGATGGAGATCTACAAGATGGGTAAAGTCATTGAGAATCAAAAGATTGATATTCAACTAGCACTACAACAACTTGAAATAATGAGATAGGAATTAAAGAAGTCCTTGATAGTAAGGAAAAATTTGGCCAAACAAATGAATGAAACTCATTATCAGGAAGAGGACACCACAAATCTATTTTAGAATGGAGATTCTACTGAGAGTGATGCAGCAATAGAAGATCTACTAGAAAAGAATAGTGCACTATGTGAAGAAGTCACAAATTTGAAAAAGGAACAAGAAACCCAATCAATAAGAATGTGTGAAGTTATTGAACAAAAAAAGAAAGCCAACGATGACAAGGCTATGGTAGAAGAAGACAAAAGAATGATGAATATCAGACTTGATGAAAGAACACATGATGTACAAACAATGAAAGTCAATCAAGTTGACACGGAAAATCAATTACTACTTGTGAATCAAGAGATCAGTAGGAAAGATTTGGAGATTGTAAATCTTAGATCTAAGAATAGATAGTTGAAAGATGAATTGAGATCTGAGAAAGAACTTAACAACAGAGTGAATGATCCCAATGCAGCTATGATCTACTTTGAACAACTAGTGGAAGCATCAAGAAGACCTAAATATTCTTCTAGATTAGGTCACACTGAACAACATACAACCAATGAAGAAGGAGAATCATCTAAGATATGTAAAAGAAGGTATGCAAATCCAAGAAAAAACAAACCTATTTGCCACCACTATGGAAAACCGGGTCATACAGCAAACATTTACCAAAGCAAAAATGGTAGTCCAATCCTAAAACTAACTTTAATGGTTACTTCTTTAACTGTAATAAGTTTGGACATCAAGCACGTGAATGTAAGACAAAGGAAAGCAATGCACCTTCCACACCTAGACTCAATGGTAATTTCTATAACTCTAAGAAAAATGGTCATAGAGCACAAGATTGCATATCTAAAGGTAAAAAACAATGGACATCAAAGGCACAAGAGAAATCACCAAGAAAAGGCAATACTTACAAGTGGGACTACAACACATGGCATAGTTGTCATTATTGTGGTGAGTATGGACATGTTCCAAAAAACTAAATAAGGACACATTTCAGAGGAAAGTCTAAAAGTTGGATGAATGGAAGCCTAGTTTGTCACAGTTGTCTAAAAATTGGTCAAACAAGGAAAGATTGTAAGACTAGGGTACCTGCTCCTACTGTTGAGAATATTAGAGCACAGATGAACCAGACATGGGTTAAGAAATCTAAACCATGCAGCAGTGAAGCTAGTGCAGTCAAGGTCACCCAATCCAATGGATCAGGTGATCACATCATCTCCAACTAAGAAAAAGAGGTATGTAAGGAACTACACCTAAAAATCTTATCTTACATCAGTTCCTAACATGAAATATGCCAAAGTCCATATTTGCATATGTTAAGATGCACCAGGACACATTTTGAAGATAAATGCTGAGAAGAACCAATTGCACTATAGGTGTCAAGCACCAATTGTGGACACTAAGGCCGAGTTCTTTAGTGTGTGCCAAGTTTGTTGGCCGAGTAAGTTCTGTGATGGTCAAGTTAAGTGAGCCGAGTGGGATGCAAGTTGTGTTAGAAAGCTGAGGACAGCTGGCTTGCACTAACTCAATGGGAAGAACATTTATTGCTTACCTACCTTGACCTTTCAAAATCTATAAAGGATGAACTATTTATTCTTAATTTTTACCTTGCAATTTTCACTATTTATGGAGCGATTGGAGTAATTGCAGAATTGATCTTAACAAAGTTAGCATCAAATATTTTGTTAGTGTGCCATCGGCAATCCTAAGGTGAATAGTATGAAGTGCTACTTGTCGAGGTACTCTATTCTTCATCTTTTGAACCCTAATTTCAAGATTATGGCTGCAAGCTCTTCTGCACTAGCTAAAAGTATGGAGGGAGAACAAGAGAAAATTCAGTTAGTACGGAGTGATGAATGTGCACCTCTCAACTTTCAAGCCCTTCCTGAAAGTGCAATTCTGAGTGATCTGATTGGAGCTCTCTCATCCATTCCATCCAAGGTACTTATGATCAATGATGTAAGATAGTGTTACATGGATAAGATTGGTGAAGTAGGTGATAGTGAATTGAGGAAATCCTACAGCAAATTGTGTGTCAATGGAGTTTTGAAGGGAGAATTCAAACATTTAGCAGACAAAGGGTTAACTTGTGCCCTAGATTTTCCACAAGGTTTCAAAGATGAATGGATTAAGGTTATTCTTAGCCGAGTTCATGATATGTGTATGTGGTTAGATAATGGACCAGTTAAGATAACCAAGAACATGATTCATCGAGTGACTGGATATCCTATAGTGAATGGGAAATGGACAATGAGGGATAACAGAAAAGAGGAAATTACACTGAACACTAGAGCCATATGGAACAACAAAGGTATGACTATCTCTATAATTAAATACCTAGAACTTGATTTTGGAGTAAGAGTAATAGCACATAAGTTCTATCAGTCGAGTAGACTGGATAGTGTTCCTTGTACATCTGTTGACTAGGCATGGAAAATTGTTAAGAAGAATCATACATATGATCTTGCCAAGATACAACAGACACAATTAGTCGAGAACCTAGCATTAATCAGAAAGGCTAAGAGCTCATCATGTAAGTTTGGTTCCTTACTAGTCTGTATATTTTCTACATTCAGGATACATTTCCTACATTGGGAAATATTATTTGGAAAAAGGATAGACCCATTACAGTTTAGATTAGTAAATGTATTGAGAAACTAGGAAGTAATTTCAATAGCATTATGGGGAGCTATTTTGTGGAATTTAAGAAGAGAATGAGATTAAGAACTAGGATTCCTAGATCACTAGTGGAGAAGCACTATCAAGAAATTTGTTTTCTAGTTGATATGGATAACACATTTATCTAGGCTGTGACACCAAGGTAACATGTTTAGAGCCATTTCCCTATGAAGTTAACATTGATGAAGCATCTGTATCCATACTTGCACTCCTAGCTGAGGCAATTGATACTACAATAGAAAGATTTGGTAATTTTGATGAAGCTAAAGTAAAAGTTTAAAGAGGTTTAAAGGAGGGAACCATGGAGAGGAAAAGGAAGAAGATTGTGAAAAATCTAAAGAAAATGGTTGGTTTAGGAAGTGATGAAGAACCTGAGGATGCCCCTTTAGGACTATCCATGGGACAAGGTGATGATATGTCTACAGAAGAGGAAATCAGTGCATTTGAGGAGATCACTAAGAAAGCTAAGGGTAAGAAACCATCAATTGTCATAGTAACCAAGCCAAGCAAAGCTAAATATGAGGTTACACATCCTATAGCTAATCATCTGAGGACTAGAGCATCTACTATTACTTCTCCAGTAGTACAAACAAAAGTGTATGGAAAGAAGAAGGTTGGAGAAATAAGTTCTGGAAAGGAAGCTAAAATTGATCCTAAGGCTGAGCCGAGTAAACCAGCAAAGAGACCATGGAGGAGACTAGAATTGGGGACACATAGTGATGATGAAAAGACTGAGATTGATGAACCTAGTAACATACCTACAACACAATTCAAGAAACCAGCTAGTATTGATGAGGTATGTGACACTTTGAGAAACGCAACAGGGTTAGCTACTTTCAAGTTCATTAAGTATGAGAAATTGAATAATGTGTATAAGCACAAAGTTCAGGAAGCACTTTTGGATATGATGAGTAATTTCAAGTTAACTCCTACAGAGATAGTAAACCATGTGCTGAATGAATTGTATGAGTTTCTGTCAAGCAAATGGGAATTTGCACTTGCCACAAAAAGACAGATCAGGGAAGGAACTTTAGCCAAGGTAATACCTGAGTTGAATTCAAAACAAAGAGCCAAATTCATTGAAGAATATAAGAATAGGTTTGTTCCTAAACTTATAGGTTATGCTATTTTGAAAAATGATATTGAAGGATTAGTATAGAAAAGTACAAGGATTTGGAAGGAAATATTTGGACTTATAGTTCCAAAAGATAAGAAATATGATGGGGGAACATCTGATCAAAAGGAAAAAGAAGTTGAGATCACCCCTGAGCCACAGGTGACTCAAGATCAAAATGCTATAGAACATGACAAGACCAAAGATTCCTTAGACTCAACAAATTCTATTGATCTGACTGCAGACAGTCTGATGAAATTCATAGTTGATGATTCCAACAATTTGAATGCCAAGGAATAGGATATGCCAACTGGTACAAACACTGATTTTCCTATTAAGGCAACTAAGATTGAAGGAGAAAAGAGAACAAAATTGATGAGATAATTGAAGAAATCAATGATCAGATAAGTGAAGAGAAACAACAAACAAATGCACAAGAGGTAACTTCACAAAATCCACCTATATTAGAGGTTGTCAAAATAGTTTTAGATAGTGGAGTAGTGATAAAGGATACTGTTGATAAGCCTAAGGAACAAGAGGCACTGCAAGTGTTGGTTGATCTACCACACTCTGCATCATCCAATCCCACAGGTTCTAAAACTGGAGGTATGCCTAATCCACAGACAATCCTGATAGAATTGAAAGAGGTAATGGACATTGATACTGTCACAGGAAAAGGTATTATGTAGCCGAGTATTAGTTCACCAGAGTTGAAGAGAAGGAAAGTTCTAATGAAGTCTCAAATTATAGATGTCACATTAGATGAGGTAATTGTGATTCCATAATGGGATCCCAATGAATTATATTTTGAACAAATAGGGACTCTTCAAGAATTACTCAAGAGGAAGAAGAGATAGAAAGAGATGAAAATAGAACAGAAGCAAAAGCGGGTGTTGCATGACATCAAGGACATATTTGCAAAGGCTTTTGACTTAGAAGATGAAATGCCTCAAGCTCCAATTATTGATCAGTTAGTTAACATTGTACAGAAGGTAACTGATGATGATATAAATAGCAATGAAAAACTTCTACAATAGTTTGAGAGTAGATTTGAGAGCAAAGTTCTGGAGAAAATCTCAGAACAGATTGCAACTAAACAGGTTGAACTTTCTACTCTTGTAGAAATTTTGGAGAAAGTTACAACAAATGTTTATTATTTGTACAGGAAGTTATGTGATGTTGAATTCTTCATAAAGGATAATCTACAGCTTGTTGAGAAGCTACAGTTAGATTTGAGATCAATTGGAAATAATTTGGGTAAGGATACTACTTCTAGTTCTTTACATTTTACTAAGTTGATCAATGCACAACAGAGAATAGCCGAGCTTATGGTTGAAGATGGTCGAATTAGGGCCAAATTGATAACTATTCAGACAAGCCTATTGCCTCACTTGGAGGTAATACATAAGGAAATTTCAATTGCAAAAGAGTTATCATAGAGAAATGCAAATCTCTCAATTGGAGAAAGTTTTGTGAGTCCAGCTGTCGAGCTAGAAATAAAATTGGAAGTTATGAAGATTGCCAAGGAAAGTTATGAAGTTATGAAGATTGCCAAGGAAATAAATTAACCCCACCAACAATCAGTGACAAAAAAAGGGGGAAGTTGGTAAGGATACAATATGATACATCAGTACAGAACAGGTACACTTGTATATATTTTTGAAGGCATGTAAACTTTTTGTATGTATAATTCTGAGTATATTCCTAGGGGGAGTACTTAGTATACTTAGGCAGAATTTTGATGAAATGAAATGAAGTAATGATAAGTGTGTTTTTTCCACTAATATCAAAGGGGGAGATTGTTAATCTCTAATTTCTATTGATGATTAGTGACCAACACAGTCATTCACTTAGGCAGTTTTAGTTGGCTATCACTGTGGCTGAGCTAAAACTATGCAAGGCTGAGCAACATTGCTGAGTAGTATTTAGGTTGCCAAGTTGTATCATGTCAAGCTAAGTAGGATACTTAGTGTCAAGAGAAAGAGATGTTAAGTGTCGAGCAGAACAATTTTTGTATACATGTCTGGAATGATTCAAACTTCGAGGATAAGTGTTCAGGTTGACTTATATAAGATTTTTGGGCTGACTTATGTATGCATTTCATATTTTCCTATAGAGTTAGTTATACATTTAATTTTTTTATCCTATGCATGATCTATTGTAATAATTAATTGTAATACCTTGAAGGTATGGGTATTAGATCTTGGTCGTTGATCTAGATTTCGCTATTAGACTTGAACAGATATATAAGATTGCTTCTAAACCATATTTTGGATGTGTGGAGAGAAGTGGTGACTGCATTTTGAAGTGAAATGCATAGAGGGTTATTTTGTTAAGAAGCAGAGATCAAGCAGAGTGACAACATAGTGAACAACAGAGTAAATTTATATCAGATTGTGAGATCATAGAAGGTACTAGAAAGAGGAGATCCATCATTAGCATCTGAGTGCATAATGAAGGATCATTACTTGAAACATTCTAATCATTGTATCAGGTGACAATATCTTAATAGAGTGGTTCTAGCAAACCTTTCTAAATCTCCTAACAGAGTGCTTACTTTATTGTAAGTTGAAATCCTTTAACAGGGTAGATTGTAATGATCTTTAGCTCTTAACTGAGTAGACCTTTAACAGGGTAGATTGCATCTTGTAATCAACTTTTGTAGCCCTAACAAGCACATTTTATTACTGCAGTAGTGGAGGATTTTGTGGGTGTCATCCCCACCCCAATTTTACTTATTTAGGTTTCTGGGTTACCAAGTTCTTGTGTTATGAGTTATTTATTTCATTGTGTGGATGCTATTTGATATTACATTAGATTCATATATGTATGAATGTGGATCAGTTTTTTTTAAGTATTTAAATTTGAAGATCTGATTCACCCCCCCCTCTCAGTATCTTGCTTTCCCATTATTGTATTTCTAAAAATGTTAACCTTTTCTGTGGGCTCAATGAGTATAGGTGATCTTTCATCTTCATGAGATGGTAAGGTGTCCAACCTCTCTCCCTTAGGTGCCACAGTTGGGTTTTCACCTTCAGAAACATCCTTTATTTTTTCTTTTTTTGGGTCTAGCACTGCCACATGGTGGTTTTCACCACTAGACCTTCTCATTTTTTTTTGTATATTTTCTTTTCATTTTTTGGATTAATAGGTTGAGCACCTACCCCTATCATTATGTCTTGAGTGAATTCATTGATGGAATAATTGGGTTCAACCGCATTGAGGTATAAGGCCATTGCATTGTCATTTGGGAAGTAGAGTAAGTCATTTGGCTCGAAAAGATCCCAATCAATAAGTTTGGGGTGCATTAAGGACAAGGATTTATTGGATGGGATTTCATTGGAAGGATTTAAGGACATGACTTCATTTGATGGTTCATACATTGTATTGTCAAGGTCTATGACATGTGCCTCTTCAAGATGATCCATGGAAGAAGGATAAAAATCCTCTTCTTTAGAGTCCTCTAAGATTTCTATGGGAAAGAAAGCATGGATTAAACACTAGGTTAGAATCTCCCACCCATGAAGGTACCCAAGGTTCACCTACCAATTGAGTGTAAGGAGGTGCTTTTTCTACATTAAAGTGTTGAGGTTCACTTGATGTTTGAGTTGAATTCAAACTTTGAGTCACATGTTCTTGATTCTCAACTTTAGGAGTTGTATAAATATGAATGGTATCAACCTCTATGTCATGAAAAGATTCTTCAGACAAGGAATCCCACTCATAATCCCTAGAATCATCTTCACTTTCAGAACCTACCATATGGATATGTGCACGAAAATCATGCATGAGACTTGAACTTTCTCCTTTATGTTGAAAACCTATGTCGACTTTCTCTTCTTTTGCTCTCCAAACTGGTTCAATAGGTTCTAACAACCCTCTATGTCAAACTCCTAAAGGTCCTCTTCCCTTATACCCCATTTTCTTCATTATATCAAATCCTTTTCCATATTGATTAGTTTGGATTTTCATATGTTGCACCCTTTCATTGGAGTTAGCTTAATTATCCTCTTTATAAAGCCATTGTAATACCTCATTATCTTCTTTTTCCATTTATTGGTTATCACATTCTATCACAAAATGAGAATTATATTTATGAGGTTGATGATATTTGGATGGCTTCCCATGTGTCCTTGGAGATGTAGGTAAATCAAATATTCCCCTACCCCTTTTCAGTGAATTTTGCATTGTTTCTCAAATTGATTCATTAGGTCACTCATCTTTTGAGAATGATCTTTCTTAGTTTGTTCTCTTTCCTCCTTAGTGGGTTTTAAAGTTTCAATCCTCAATGTTGAAGTTTGGAATAAATTATGATTTGAATTTGAACCCTCATAACTCATCTTTTCTTTTCCCTTAGTTGATGTAGTTGAGTTAGTTTGAATATGGTTAGAAGTTGATGTAACATTTGATGTTGGTTTTGAACTTTCCAACTTGGGTTCTTCCATGGTAATATCAGGGATGATTCTTTCCCTATTATGAGGAATATATAATTCATGACTTGGCTTTAAAGAATTGAAATATTGGAAAGGGTTTGAATCTCCTCCAATCATGATCTCTTCCCCCATGTATGGAAACTTTATGCATTGGTGATATGTAGAAGGTACCACTGGCATTTCATGTATCCATGGCCTTCCTAGTAAAATATTGTAGGTCAATTTCATATCAAGGACCTGACATATGGTGTCTTTTTTGATAGGTCCCACTTGAATTGGTAGAATGATCATACGCTTTGAATATCTTTCCTCATAATCATAAGCCTTAATAGTGATTTGCTTTTTAGGATCAATGGAAGACTCAGTTAACCCTAATGACTTGACAAGGTTTAAAGTGCAAATATTAAGACTTGATCCCCCATCTATGAGAACTCTCTTGACCCTATGCCTTTGGATTAAAACCTCTATATTCAAGGGTAATTTTTGAGGATGTGTGATGGACATATCATCTTGCTCTGAGAATGAAAGACAATGAGGGGCTATAAGATGCCCTACCATGTTATGATATTTGTCTTCCTCCAAGTTTATAGTAACAATGGTCTCAACCAAGGCTTTTCTAGGATCTCCTTGTGATTAGGAGATAATTTAAACAAATCCAAAATTGATATTTGTGCTGGAGTCTTTTGTAATTGATCTACCAAACTATAAGGCTTTGTTGTGGGTGGTGTTTGTTTAGCCAAAGTAGTTGGTGTTTTAGGGCCAATAATAATAGGATTACCCCCTTGTAGGGTAACCTTTGAGGCTTTCCCCCTTGTGATGGTGTTAGAAGACTCTTGGATAGGTTTCTCTTTTACTACCACAACATTGATAGTATTGTCATAAGTATGAGCAAAGTTAACATTATTACTGCCTCTTCCATTATTCCCATTGCTTCCTCCATTATTCGAATTGGAAGATTCTCCTTTTTCATGCTTATAAAAAGGTTGTTTAAAGGACGTGTGATCTTCATTAGTCTGAGGGCCTTCTTATTTTATCATGCCATTGTCTATGAGATCTTGTACCACATGTTTGAGATGCATGCAATCATTTGTCTTATGTCCCCAATTTCTATGGTTCTCACAATGGTTATTCTCACTCCAATTTGGCTTGATTTGAGGTTCATATGTTAAGCCTTTGGTAAGTCAATAAGTTTATTTGCAATAAGTGTCCTTAATGCATTCTCCAATGGTTCACCCAAATTAGTGAATGTCCTTTTGGGTGTAGGTGCAAAGAAAGGTTTAGGCTTGTAAGCCCCT
>MU226219.1:797598-821237 GCA_018584345.1 Thuja plicata
ATTTCAACCACATCACAAAGGACTTTGTCTTTAAAATCTAAAATTGAGAACTCAATCCATGCTTGTTCTGTTACTAGAGTTTGTTGGCCTTTTGTTAACCATGAAACATGATATGGGCAGGGATGTGACATTTTAGAGAGGTTTAATTTCTGAACCATTTCAGAAGATACAAGATTTTTAGTTGAACTAGAATATATAAGTAGATTGCATACCTTTCCATGACACTTGATTTTTCTAAAGATATTCTTCCTTTGTGGAGGTTCTTGGGCTTGTGGCACTTGAAGGAAGACCTGCCTCATCGTCAAGCATACTCCTTCCTCTGGTTCCAAGTCTCTAGCATCAACATTGTCTTGTTGATTATCTTCTTGGACAAGTTGTGCTCTCCTCTCACCTTGGTTGTTGTTGTTTCTCTTCTCAGGGCATCTTTCTGCATGATGCCCCAATTGGTTGCAATAGTAACATTTCAATGGTCCGTTGCCTCTTCCTGAATTTGTTCTTCCCCTATTGAAGGGCCTCCTTCCTCTATAGTTACCTCTTGAATTAGAGTCACTATTTTTTTTGTCTCCTTGGTCAGGGTTCCTCCTACTACTGCTGCCACTTTGTCCCTTGTTCCAAGAGTTGCCTTTGCCTCTAAAGTTCTTCCCACTATCGTTACTCTTCCCTTTGCCAAAGTCTTGTTTTCTCTTCCATTTTTCCTCTACTTTTAGTGCCATTTGATAGCATCTATTGATTGTGGTAGGGTAGTGTAGACTTAACTCTTCTTGGATGGATACTTTCAATCCATTCATGTACCTTTCTATCTTTTCTTACTCATATTCAGCCATATTGGTCTTCATACATAATTTCAAGAAATCCTCAGTGTATGAGCCACATCCATGTCCTTTTGTTTCAGACTTTGCTTCCTGCTATTGAGTTGTACCCCATAGTCCTCAGGTACATATGTCTCTTTGATCAATGATATCATCCTATTCCATGAATTGATCACATTCTTTCCATTCTTCACCCTCTCTACTTGGATGAAGTTCCACCAAGTTAGGGCTGCCCCCTTTAACTTGGATCTTGCCACCTTTACCCTCTATTTTTCAAGGATGTCTTCACATTCAAAGAATGTTGTTAAAGTCTCTATCCAATCCAAGGCTAAGTTTACATTCATCTTGCCATTGAAGACTAGAAAATCTATATTTTCCTCCATGGTTCTCCTTCCCATGGACTTTAAGGCATCTATGAAAGGCCTTTGATCTACTAGGATGTGTTGAACAGGGTAATCCTCTTCTTCTTCACTTTCCTATTCATTCTCAGACTCATCTCTTTTGCTCTTGTCAAGTTTCTTCTCAAGTTATTGAAGCCTCTCGGTCAAGGCCATGTTTGCAGCCCTTTTCTCTCTCGCCATCTTTGCTAACTCATTGTTTGTGACCCTTTTAGGGATCTCTTCATCTTCAGGAGTAGGCATGGCTTTGATACCACTTGATGCAGTAGTGGCAATGCGGAAGCCTTCAACAATGAGCCAATGGTGGAGTTTGAATCCTTCAACACTCAAAGTGAGGGGGGAAGGTGATAGATACCTATCATAGGTATGGTAAAAGGACTTGGAGAATTTTATCTCAACCCTACAAGACAATATAACCTAATCACTAGGCTTGTCAAAGTCCCAAGCACCAAGAAACAAGAATTCACTAAGAGGTCTCCTTAGGAAGATAAGTACTCAAACCCCATAAAATGGATACAAAGACCAAGGGTGGCCTAAAATCACTATCATGGCCTATTTAGGTCCTAACTCTGAAGCTCCAATGGTTCTTTCACTCACAAGCAACCCACAACACTTAGGTGCCTCACAAACTAGGCTTTGGCTTGTAGCCTTTTTCAGAGACAAATTTAGACATAAGTCAAATGTTTCCCAAAGGAAGTGTTAATTTGATCAAGGATTCTAGTACCCTTTATGGCCTTACTAAACATTCCCAAGAACCAAGGATTGGAAACAAACAGAAGGCTTTGTTGTCATAACTTTTAGACCGGGCTAAGAGGCCTAATTGGGCCACTTTAACAAAGGAAGTACCCTTTAAAATTATCATAGAGCCTCCAAACCACTTGAATTCAATGGGGAGTGTTCAAAAATTCTTAAATCCATATTTTTGTGCTTGGGCTCAAAGTTTAAGGCAATCAAATTACTGTTGTCCTCACATTTTGGGGGTCACACATGGAGATGTGCCCCTAGGGCATCAACTTTCTCACTCCACCCTACATCATTTGATCTAAAACCAAAATAAAATCAAATGTAATTAGTAATAAAAGGGATCCACCAAAGGGTTTCAAATTCCCATGGTGGGATCCTCTGAAATGAACAATTTTGTGACAAGACCCTAGCTATGGAGGTCAAAATCCCAGGCTGTAGGAGTAAAATGTGAATAACTTTTGATCTACAGGGCTTCAGGACCTCAAACCAAGTGTAAAAGAAAGCTAAGACATAGGAGCATACAAAAATGTAATCCTTTCTACTCTAAGAGTCCATAAACATCTGTACCACATAGAAAACCTCTTAAATATGTAGGAAAAAGGTGTATTTTATTGATTGAAAAATGCCAAATTACATATTGTTCCTTCCACCCACCTAAAAGGGCTATTTTAAGGCTTTCTCCATTGGTTACAACTTATTTTTAAATGATCTAACCATTGGGGGTGTTAATTACAACATTTTGTGCAATATTTGCAAAACTAATGACCAAACTTGGTCCTAACTTATTCAAGTGATCCAACATGGATCTAAGACCTAAAAAAAATGAAAAATACTAAGGTCCTATGAATTTAGGCCTATTGACCACTTTTGACCATAGTAAGCCAGGGGCTCATAATTGTGCCATTCCTGGAACTAGGCCTCACAACTTGGTCTAGGTGCCTAACTAGACTAAAATAGATATGTTTAGGAATCTTAGAGTCATTGCTTGTTGGGTCTTGGGTAGGTTCTCTTGCACCAATAAACAAGGGTCTTCCTCTTCAAGCAAAGATAAACCCAAATTTCCCAACAAGAACCAAAATGTTGTGAATGATGGAGTTGTAGACAATGTGACTCCTAAGCCTTCCAAGGCTGCCTTTAATCTCACTACCATGATGCAATTGGCCAAAGCCACTGAATAGGCTATGACAGATTCCAAACCAAGTACTTTACAATTTTCTGGACCTAAACCTTGGGCTCCTAGACCCAAGCATGAATTCACTCCTTTAGGAGAACCTCTTGAGGCAGTTTACAAGACTCTTGTGGAAAACCATTTACTTACTCCACTAGATAATTCACCACCTTATGATCTGCAACCAAGACCCTCTTGGTGTAATGAATCCACTTATTGTGATTTTCACCAAAACAAAGGTCATAAAATAGCTACTTGTCTTAAATTGTGACATAAAATCTAGGATCTCATTGATAGTGAGGTTATTGCTGTGGGAGGTCACAATAAAAATTCTGATCACCAAGCTTTCAAAGATCCATTTCCTCCTCATGGAAAAGGTGAATCATCTAAAGGAAAAAATATTGATGCCAAGGTCAACTATACATACACCAATAATGACAATGTCATTAATATGGTTGAACCTGTTGATGCTGAATATTGTAATGTCATCATTCTCAAGGGAAGGGAAGATACTTCTAAGTCCAAAACACCTTTCATTTTGCAAGGGTCTACACCTTAGTCTTCTGAACAAGGACAATCTCAAGTCAGTGCTAATTTTGTTACTCGATCTCGTGCTAAGATCATCATCAAGGTCCTTGAGCCTTCTCTGTCTACATCAACTCAACCTTCAGACAAAGCTAAGGTTGACTCTACCAATAAGAATCTGAAAGTGGGTTCCTCATCTAATGCTACCAATTACAACATTCTCAATCAATTGCAATGTACTAATGCTCAGATCACTATTTTTGAGCTCCTAAAAATATCCCCTACTCATAGGGAAATCTTGGACAAAGCCCTCACCGAGGCAAATGTCCCAAAAGATCTTGATCTCGACCGGTTTCAATCCATGGTAGGTCACTTGACCTCCTCACATTACTTGTCTTTCTCTAAGGAAGATGACTATTCTTTGAGTAACCTGCATAATAACCCTTTGCACATTCAAGTCATGATTGGTCCAAAGTGTATTCATCGTGTTCTCACAGATAATGATGCTGACCTAAATATTTGCTCTACTAGTTTCCTTATTGAGTTAGGCTGTGGTGAAGATTGTATTGATGCTCGCAAAAAGATTACTATTAAGGCCTATGATGAGGAAGAACATAAATCCAAGGGGCTAGTTGTGTTGCCAATAAGAGTTGGTCCTGTTGAACGAGATGTTATTTTTCCAGTGCTAGACATCCCTTTAGCGTACAATATTCTGTTAGGAAGGACATGGATCCATGAAATGCAAGTTGTCCCTTCCACATACCATCAGTGCATTAAGTTCCCATTCCAAGGATCTGAAGTGACTATACCTACTAATACACACTATGATTGCAATGCCCTCACAAAATCTACTGACATCTTTGTGCCTACCAACAGAGAATCTATTGAACTCCTTGAGAATAAATTAAAAGAAATGGAAAAGAGTTTGACACTCATAGAAACTGATATGGGAGGATATCGGATTGAACCTGTGCTATCTATTACATCTTTTCCTTTGTCTCCATGTTCTTTTAGGAGACCTTCTGAGAGCACTGAACCTTCTACGGTTCCTCCTCCAACTAAGTATGGTGGTACCTTTGTACAAGCCACATTACCATTAGAAGAAGAAGCTGAAGATAGAGCTATCAAAGCTTGGATCTATAAAGGAGAAGACAATTCTAAACAAACCAACCCTCCTTATGACATCAAACCTGAGCAATATGGAAAAGGTTTATCTATTATGCAATGTTTTGGCTATAAAGGAAATGGTCCCATAGGTGCGAATCATAAGGGATTGATTGCACCACTTGAAGCTATTGGTTGCAGAACACGTGACTCTATAGGTATAGGCTTCTAGAAACTCACATTTCAACTAGGGATAAGAAAGTTTGTACCTCATGAAGAGAAACAACCAAAACCTGAAGAAACATCTAAAATTGAAGAACTTGAAGACAACTCTAATGAGGATAATTTTCCTTATCCTATTCCTCCAGACCTGGCAACATTCTTTGCTAAGCTAGATAACTTTATACCGTGTGTCAGTACAGTAGACACTGACAGTAATTCTGATACCACCACTTCACTTGCTCCATTAACTTATGAGGAGTGGAAAGAAATATATACTCTAAATCCAAGTCACTAGGGTGATTTATACATACCATCACACTTTCAAGAATAGTTTGACAAAGAATTCCAGTCACTTCTCATTACACAAGGAGCAGCTGATGTTACAAACACTAAAGAGGTACCTAGGTCAAAAGGTGCTCATCTGACCATAGCAGAGGTTCTAGGTAGAACCCATCCCAACTAGGGACAAAGGGTTGATTTCACTCATGTTCTTGACATGACACCTAATGAGGAAACAGACTCCCATGAATATGAGTTTGACAGCTTGTCATATGCCACTTCTGACAGAGATACAGATATAGCTAATGCATATGAAAAGCTTCTCAAAGTAGGTGAATGGTCTAGTGTAGGGTCACATGAGTTTGATTCCCTAGATGTTAACATGTCATCTACTATGGTCGCTAGGAATTAAAGGGATTTGACTATACGTCTGGATGAGATCGCTTTAGGTCTTGACTTGCTTGTCCATACCTTTGATGATTATATCGTGAATGCACTTGAACCTATCACTTCTCTTTAACTTTTCCATCCTGAGCTTATAGACTGGAACTCTACCTCACCATCTAATGAAGTCCTTACATTCCAGAATGATTATGCTCTTGCCTATTACCTATATGCTGTCAAACCTGTAATGTCTTCCACTAGCAAAGAAAGTGTCAACGTGACTGAGGCTGACATCAAGTATCTTAGTCACAAAATCAAAAGAAGAAAAATTATGTGCTCTTATGGTCAAAACCACATTTTGGCAGTATCATAGCCTAAAATAGTCAAAATAAAAGATGTATCCAAGGGTGAAAACCTCTCCGAGGTGCCTAAGGATGAGATACTTGATGCGCTTCTAAGTCATTTTTAGGAGAGATCATATGTACTTATTGAACCAACTCAACCTATCAACTTGGATACAGAGGAAGAACCTCAGATCATTCACTTGGCACAATCACTATCAGAAGCAAAAAGAGAGGAATTCACTACATTCTTCAGAAGCAAAAAGATTAACTTTGCATGGAAATATTCAGACATGCCAAGATTAGACCCTAATCTAATCATGCACCATTTGTCCATTGCACCAGATGTCAAGCCCGTCAAGTAGAAGCTTCACAAAATGCATCCACACGTAGCTCTACTTGTCAAAGTTGAATTGGAGAAATTGCTTAAGGCAGTGTTTATCAGAGTAATTGACTATGCTAAGTGGATCTCTAATATTGTTCAAGTATCAAAACATGATAAATCTATATGAGTCTACATAGACTTCAGAGACTTGAATTTTGCATGTCCTAAGGATGATTTTCCATTGCCTAATATTGATATGATCATAGATATGACAGCAGGGTACGAAATATACTCACTAATGGATGGTTTCTCTGGCTATAATAAGATCAAAATTGTGCCAGAGGACCAAGAGAAAACTACTTTCACATGTGCCTGGGGCACCTTCTGTTGGAATGTTATGCCCTTTGGACTAAAAAATGCAGGTTCTGAATATCAGAGAGCTATCACCACCATATTTCATGACATGATGCATAAAACAATGGAAGATTATGTGGATGACACTTTAGCTAAGAGCATGCACTGAAAGAAGCATCTTGCCAATCTAGGTCTTATACTAGATCGTATGGAACAATTCAATCTGAGGCTCAATCCTAAGAAATGCACATTTGGCATAACATCTAGAAAATTTCTTGGCTATATCATCTTTGCCAAAGGCATTGAAGTGGATCCTACAAAAGTACAAGCTATCATGGAAATGCCACCACCGAAAAATATCAGACAAATGAGAGGACTTCAAGGTTGACTGCAGTCTATCCGGTGTTTTATCTCTCAACTAGTGGACAAGTCACAACCATTTACCAAGACTTTTCACAAGGGTGTGGCTTATCAGTGGAACAAAGAATGTGATGAAGGTGTTGACGGGACTCTTGTGACCGGGTCTGCCAATAGAGGTAAGTTTTCACCAGGTACCGGGGTAACAACCAACTTCTCCTATAAAGGTTGTCCTGGAAAATGAGATTCCTCGGGCCTCCAAGCATGTGAGAGTCAGGTCTTGACAGTGTGGGGCTGGGTTGAGAGATGTGACTATTTTTGAGGGGGATAGCTAGTTATCTTCAACTCGTTCTCTCTAGAGATTCATGTAAGTGGGGTTCCTGCAAGTGTGCATTCACTTGACAAACAAACTGAAAAAGATACTTCAGGGTTAGAAATCTTCATCTACCTATAGTTATGCTTAACATTTAAGACATCAACAATGCTCTAACACACTACATTAAATATTGAAGGAATACACAACCATCAGTTCATATTTGATTAGTAGCAAAGGAAAGGAGGTCGTTAATCTAATTTAAGTATCAGAGTAAAGGACATGAAGAACATAAAGCATAAAATATTGTTAACCCATAAGACAAAATGCCAACAACATCATTGAGAGAATTCCTACTTCTTCATTAACATTTCTTCTAGCAAGCACTGGTGCGTGGTATAATGGTGGCTCTAAGGGAGCATCTAACTATTGAAAGCTTAAACTATGGAGCCTTGAGCTCTACAACTAAGAAATGAGAAAAATTGCTTTGCTATTATTGTGGACTGCAAAATCATCAATTTTGTCGACTCTTAGAATGAGGTCGGACTTACTATTTATACACATCTTTCATTCTAACCCTAACCCTAACTTATGTTACATTTTACACTAAAATATATTAGCCGGTGGCTGGTACTACCTACGCCACTCTACAAAAGACCTAGAGATGGAAAAGGCCTATCATGTCAGAAGAATAAGACAAGAAGGATGGAGTAGAAGAATCAGCCTTGAGAAGAGAGATAAAAAAGGAGAAGGAAGAAATCTGATCCCCCAGGGATTGAGGCTACATGCCTCATAAATGTGAAAAGTAGTGCCCTATCTCCGATGTGCCAGGTGTAATGTTGAAGTAGCACCTTGGGAAGACCATCTATCAGAAAACCTCTTTCCAATCTGACATGCCTTGATGTAGCTCACCCACCTTCTAACAACCTCTGACCACCTTTATTAACTGCTTTGAAAGTGACCGGTCAACCTTGGGGATCGGGACATGGTTCACTGAAAGAATACAAAATGTAGGATCCAGAATTTCGGGACCCAAGAACTTGCATTCCGAAGGAATAAAGAATACAAAACACTTAGGTTTTCTCTGGTCCCCAGAGAATCTTCATTATTGTTTACTATCATTAAAGGTCTAGAGGAGATAGGAAATTCCATCTTCATCAATGTCTTCAAGGCTAGCCTGCCGGTACTTGGCTACCTCAATCTGTTCTCTTAGGTCCAAAGTATTGTTCTTAAATTCTTCAGCCATATTTGTTGCATCATGACCACTGAGTATCATGTGAGTTATTCGCATCATTCTAGCTCCGTCTATCCCCTTCGGGATTGATACCTTGATTCCATTAATTCATCAAACTTCCCCAAAATATATTCCTCTGGTGTGCATGTGTCAGTGCTAAGCGGATCAGCTTTGGAGACCTTTGAAACAAAAGACTTGTATAAATTGAAAGAATGTTGGATTGTGTTGACCTTATCACGTAGAGTCCCCACCAGTTTCTTGATTACCCCCAATGTGAGGTCAAGTCTAGAGTGGTGGGTCCTCACAAAATCAAATGACTCTTCCCCTAAAATTCCAGACTTGGAAACAATCTCCTCTATGAGGCCGATGAGTTCTTCTAACTCAACCTTCCATGCCTCATAATTCTTGATGTCCCCCTCCCATATGTTGATGGTGGTTTCGGCTTGGTGTAAGATGTGGCAAGCCACATATAAATCTGGGAGTGTGGACACCAGGAAACGCCAGATGTTTCCCAACTGCAAGGAAACCCATTCATCAACCGCTTGGGCCTTCTTCTTCATCACCCGTAATGAGTCTATATTGCTCTTTGGAAGTGGTGCATCTAACATAGAGGCCCCTGGAGGAATAATTCTAATAGGTCAGGCCAGCTCAGTCAGCAATTCCATGAGGTTTGCATTTTTCTCCTTCTCTGCCTTGAACTTTTGAGCCTCTTTTTCGTAGCGAGCCTCCACTGCCTTGGCTGCTTCTTTCAACAGGTCCAATTCACCCTCTTTTCCTCTCTTCCCTAACAACACCTCTATGACATTATAATCTCTAGCCTTAGTCATTTCCTTGTCTGCATCTGGGGAAGGTGTTGCAATTTCTATGACTGTTTCTCCACCTGGATTGGTTTGAAGAGTGTGAATCATTCAGGATTTCTTAACCTTAGACGGGTTCTGCGCTTGAGCCATCATCTCCGCCAAAGAAAGATGGGCTCTAGGTGTTGAAGGGGCCTTTCTCTTTACAGATTCTACCAACCACTGTGGCGATAGGGGTGGCTTTGTAGCCAAAATTTTCTCCTGTGACTTCTCCCCAATATCCTATTGTACCCCTTCAATAGTATGAGCCTTGTCTGGCTCCTTCCTTGTATCTTCCATCTCATCGACGATGTTTTCCCTGGTGATACCTGTGTCTTTTACCCCATCGTCTATATCTTTGGAAATATTTGGGTCCTCATTATTTCCCCTAGGGCTTTCTTCTTCATCCTGTTGTTGTTCTTCCTTAGCCTCTGTTGTTGGGGTGTCTTCTTCCATCAGTACATCCTTTGGTAGTGGGGGAGGCAATGGGCCAACATTCAATGTTTGGGCCATAGTGATTACCTCCCTAGATGTTCCTTCTGGGAGTGCTATTTGGAACATGGTAGTTGGGGTCATAGTTTTTCCCATGCATTCGGTTTCCCCAACCGATGTCATTTGTTTATCTTGGTTTTCTTGGCCTCATACTCCCATATCCTATATTTTTGGGACTTCAGAGGCTATCTCTTGCTCTGTCCCTTTTTCCTCTTCTACTTGTACCTCCTACTCCTGTGCAGGCTCCTTCTCTGGGACTTCCTCCTGTGTCACAATTTCTTCCTCTGCCTGTGTGAGGTCTCCCTACAAATTCCCAAACTCTTCAGTTCCAAATATATCATAAAATTCTTCTTGAGGGGGAGGATTTACTAGGACATGAGTGTGCTTTGGTTCTTTCTCCAGCTTTGGGGAGTTGGGAGAAACAATTTCTACTTGTGGGATTTGCGACATCCCTAGCTCTGGTTCTATCTTTGGCTTTGGGTTAAGCCTTTTTTCCCACCTGGTAACCAAAGGAGGCCCCACATCCCTTAGGGCTTCCCGCTCCTCTTTTGAATCTATTCCTGTCACCCTAACCTTTAATGCTGCTAGTGAAGGGGAAGAGGGAGGACGAACAGGTCCGGTCATGAGCACTGGAGTAGCCAATAACGTGATTAATTTCTCCTTCATATGCTAGGAGGCCGCTATTGAATATTTCAGTTGTTCTTTTATGGGGATCTCCTATAGAGTTGGAGTTTCCATTATTCTTTTCCCCTTATCCTCTCCCTGTGAAGAGGTTCCGGCTCTAGAAGTCAACCTTTATACCGTCAGACCAGCCCTGCAGGTACTCCCAAGGCATACTCTGCTAAAGTATTCGGGGCTATGCTCAACCATGTTGTGAGTGATTTCCTCAATGGTATCCCCCTCTTGGGCATTCTATTCTACCAGTGGGAGGGCCAATTTGTCAATCCCCTTTGCCTTGTATTGGGGGTCTATTGTGGGTCCGACGTTTGAGAAGTCATCTGGAAATTTCTGGAGCTTCAACCTTTCCATCATCCCCATAGTCATCTGGATGTAAGGAAAGCTCCAGACTTCAACATCATCTAGGAAATATTCTCAGAACCTCTCCATGTGATATCGGTGGGGCTCTGATGCCCGGGGAAGTGCCAATGCAATTTTACCAAGCGGATAAAAGTTCTTTCGCGCTAGATAGAATTCTGCCAAGTTTAGGCTCTTGAGATCACTGTTTGCCTCCTTGGCTATGGCAAGACTACATGAGTAATTCCCACAAGTGATTAGGAATGGAAAATTTGTCACCTTATTTAAATATTACAAGGCATGAAACTCCAGTATCTGTCAACAATATTCTAAGAGAATTATCTTGTTCCCACAATGTTTGGGCAACAAGTAAGGCTTCCCGAAGAATTTGGTTACCATTATGTAAGTATGTTGCTGGTACTGGATGTAGTAATGGCCATAACTTCTGACTAGATCCATTGCCTCCTTGGAGAGGTGGTACCCTACATCCCAGGTAGGTGTGAGCAGGTTGTAGTAGATGAAGGCGTCATTCACCCAACAGAAACTAGGGAAACTAGCCTCCCATTGAATTTGTGGGAAATAATCACAGGGAGCCTTCTAACCTTAGTTGATCCCAAGCACACCTGATGTGAGTAGCCTATTGGTGATGGGTCATTGTTGTGCTAAGGCCCAAAGAACATAAGAGGTCATATAGAATTTGCACTTCTGGGCCACCTGAAGGAACTGAGAATCAACATGATTAGAAATAATGGCAGCCCAATCAAATTATTCTTCGTTGGTGGTGATGCTAAGAAACAAGTAGTACATCCACCCTAAGAACTCCTGCAAATGGGGTTTCTTGAAGATCTGGCATAGTGCTATCATCCCCATCTGGATACTTTCTTTAAACTCAGACTGAGGGATCTCTAATTTCATTTTCTTAGGGTCCCTCTACAGATTCTTGAGCCAATGGTTGTTCATGTATTTCCAGGTGGTGACCTCCAACTACTGAAACTGTGCTAAGACATTAGCTCTGGTAATGATAGTTGGGTTATCAAACTAAGGAATCCCGAAACCTACCTGAAAAGTAACAACATTGAGAGACACCATGGGGGTGGGATATCCGGTTAGGACCGGGGCTGCAAGCATGATGGCCCAGATAAAAGAGTTGTAATGTGATGCAAGTGTGAGAATGAGATTTGGGGCCTATACTAAGCATGGGAAATAGGTGACCTTTAGAATCCCAAAATCCTCGATGCTGATTGCCATCGGATCCCCAGACTGTTGCTGAATGAACATTATCTTGATCAGGGCCTACATCTCGGCCCATATTCCGACGCTAGTGTTGGTAATCAACTAAACTTGGCACTCAATCTTTGATCCCATAACAACATTTTCACTCAGATACTTCATGCTAAGAGGCAATTTTTCTAAAGCCCTCTCAGTTTTGGATCTGACAACTGCCCTAGTGACCGCCATGGAGGGAAGTTCCAGACTCCCAGTTGGTGAAGATGCGGAAGCCTCAGACATAGTTAAGGTACGTTGCTTTGAAAACCTACAAGGCAAGGTGACTGTTATAATTCATAGATAAATAATATTTTTGGGATCTAGAGATCTTACCACTGAGGCACGTCATTTTCCTGAAAAGTTAGTTTAGGTTCAAAAATATTGAGAAGTATATATATAATGCAAACTTAGAAAATTAACCATTATCTGAACCTAAAGGTTTTAGCATACTTAATGGGAGTAAGATGTGGGCTGGTGAAGACAAAAGACCCAGGGTCTAGAAAACTAACCGTTAGAAAATGTGAGCAAAAAGTGAGCTGTCAGGCCCACATGGACATCATGTGGCTATGCAATAAATGGGGAGTTATGGCGACGATGGTGCCAACTATCCAAATGCAAAAAAATAAGAGGCCACTTGGACAACTTTAAATGCATACATGGGACATAAATGGACCATAAAGGCTAGCTGACAAAGGAGAGAGAAAACCACCTAGTTGAAACCAGCCGAGAGCCGAGTTTCAACCAGGCAGTATTCTACCTGGAATGAGCTCGCAAACTTGGATGAAATAGAGATGAAGCACAGTGAGCTCGATATGAGACCAGATGAATACACACAAAATATACATCAAATTATAGTAGGGGAAAAAGGTATATACATGGAAAATGGAAGGAAATACATTAAATACACCGATTTTACAGTAGAATGATAACAGAGATGAAAACCCTATAAAAAATGGTGTAGAAAATGTATAAGTGTATACAATATCTACACCACACAAAGGTTGGACAACCCTCTGGTAGAGCTGACCCACCAATGGGTGGTGAACTAGATGACCAAAACACAGAAATAACACAAACAAAAAAGATAGAAAATGCAAAAAAAATACAACAAAAAGCAGGAAAATGAAGGAAAGAAATAGAGACACCAACCTGGAATCTGAAGAAATAGAAGGAAGGAAAGGCACCCTAGATGCTCTGCAATAGTTTCCACCTCCAAATGATCGCCAACCAGCACCAAAAATGACTTGTAATTGCTCAGAACAACTCACAATAACTCTCACTTAATTCTCGCTCAAATCATTAAGGAATCGCTCTGAAATCGCTTAAGTATTTTTAATCATGGTAACTATGAAAATGACAGGTGATTCCTATTTATACTGAAGTTGAAAAGAAATTTACCTTTCCTTCTGCAAACTCTAGAACAGGCAGACCTCCAGACTTTGGGCCCGGGGATTCCGTGTGACCATACCTTCTTACGAAAAGAAGACATCATGGTAGAGAATCTTAGAGTCTAGGGTCTGGCCCCTGGAAAAGAAATGACCAACTCCAGGACTAGGTCCTAGAGACATGAGGGACAAAAACACAAAGCAAAACCAACACTATGGGAAAGAAAACTCGGGGAAAGAAACAAAAGAAGTAAAGGCAAAGAAAACAAGGCAAAAGCAAAAAGCAGAAAACAAAAAAGGGGGACCCAACATTTTGCACACAAAATGTAGGGATGGGGATGCAGGGCATAACAGAAGGGTTCACACAAATCAAAAAGTATCTTGCAAACCCGCTAATCTTGATGCCTCCCATTCATGGGAAGCCACTTATACTTTACATTTCTTCTACGGATACATCATTGGGTATCTTATTGGCTCAAGAAGATCAACACAACAAAGAGAGGGATATCTATTACATTAGTCAAACTCTGGTCTCATATGAAACAAAATATTCTACTATAGAGAAGGCTTGCCTTGTAGTGGTATTTGCCTCACAAAAATTGTGACATTATATGCTAGCTCATACTACACACCTAATTGCTAAAATTGATCCTCTGAAATATTTTCTCAGTAAAGCTACCCTCACAAGTAGACTAGCTAAATGGGTCATGCTTCTCAGTGAATTTGATATTGAATATGTCGAAAGAAAGGCCATTAAGGGACAGAAAATAATAGATAAGTTGGCAGAAGCACCTCTAGTAGATCATCAACCATTACACATTAAATTTCCAGATGAGTCCATATTACTTCTCACACATCGATCATGGACTATGTTTTTTGATGGTTCATTTTCCCAACAGGGGTCAAGTGCTGGGATACTATTCATTACACCTCAAAGGTATTCTTTACCAAAAGCATATAAGATGTTGTTTCCTTGTACAAACAACACTGCTGAGTATGAATCCCTAATCAATGGTATGAAGATCACCCTTGAGTGGTGAGTAGATGAACTCAATGTTCTTGGAGATTCAAAGTTAGTTATCAATCAAGTCAATGATATCTATCAGACAAGAGACGACAAGTTGGTGCCTTATAAGCTGTTGGTTGATGACCTCAAAAAGTATTTTACTCACATCACATTTCAACAAGTTCCAAGGGTAGATAATAAAGTATCAGATGCCATGGCTACTCTTGCCTCCATGCTATAGATGCCTAAAAATGATTTTTGACATGAATTCCTAGTGGAGACATTACGCTACCCAGCCTATGACTCCCTCGATTCCCAAATGATCTATTCTGTCATTGGACATGACTCATCTCGCTACCATCATATCTTTTCCTACCTTTATTACCAGATTGTTCTGAACACTTACACTCGGAATGAGAAATGTCACTTAATCCATAGTGCTTTATAGTTTGACATCATAGCTAACAACTTGTATAGACATGGTCTAGACGGTGCCCTCCTTAGGTGTTTAGAACTTGATAAGTCCAAATGTTCATTAGTAGAGGTGCATGAAGGCATCTATGGGTCTCACTCTAATGGCCTGACATTAGCCCATAAACTTATTAGAGCTGGTTACTATTTGCCAGATATGGAAAAAGAAGCTACATAGTTTGCTAAGTCTTGTAAACAATGTCAACTACATGGTAATCTGATTCATGCTCCAACCAAGGAGCTTATTCCATTCATTACTTTCTAGCCATTTCAAAAATGGGCCTTTGACTTGGTGGGTCAGATTTATCCCTCCTCCTCTAATGGACATAAATTCATAATCACAACTACAGACTATTTTACCAAGTGGGTGGAGGCAGTCCCTCTCACTGTTGCCAACGAAAAATTAGTAGCTATGTTTATTCTCAACTACATCATCTATAGACATGGTGTACCCTCAGTAATAATCATTGATAACGAGGGATAATTCAAAAATAAGGATTTGATAGAGCTATGCTCTAAGTTTAAAATTACTCAACATTGGTCTTCCATCTATTATCCTTAGGTTAATAGATAGGCAGAAGCATCCAATAAGACAATCCTTAAATTCCTGCATCGCACAGTGCACAAGTCTGGACGAGATTGGCATCTTCAAATCAATCCAGCTCTTTGGGCATACAGGACAAGCATAAGAACACCAATAGCGGCTACTCCCTATGCTTTGGTTTATGGAGCAGATACTATGTTACCAATTAAGGTTGAGATTCCTTCTCTGTGAGTCTCTCTGAAAGGCCTCATTACTGATGAAGATAACAAAATATCTCAACTACAAGAGCTAGAAATACTTGATGAACATCAACAAGTGGCATTCGATCACCTTAGAGCATACCAGAAAAGGATGCCCAGGAACTATAACAAGAAGGCTAAACCAAGGGATTTCCAAGCAGGTGACCTTGTTCTGAGGGAGAACCCTAAGAATCAACAACATCGGATCCATAAAGGGAAATTTGAACCAAACTAGCATAGTTTGTATATTGTTACTGCAGCATTTGGGTCTGGTACCTATCAAATTTCTACTACTGAAGGAGAACAACTCAAAGAGCCCAGCAACGCTCTTCACCTAAAGCGGTTCTACAGCCGAGACATCTTCAGTGTGCTCATGTATATACTAATGTCATGAAAAATTTCTAAAAATCTGAAAAATTCCTAAAAAAAATGATCATCTTAGTGAAAACCTAGCGATAGGCACTTTGATGTATCTCCAAAAAAAATCATATATTCTAAAAATAAAAAATAATTAAAAAAATTGAAAAATACAAAAAAAGAGAAAAAGAAAAAAAGTGTCATTGATGAAAACCTGGCAAACACGCATCATGGTAGCAAAAAAAGAATTTCTGCCAAGAAGGTGAAAACCTAGTAAACATGCACCTCTTGTTCTGCATTTCTATATCTATTGCAGCACCACTTGGCTTTATGAATTTTCTTTCTTACATTATTGCTTTCCTACTTTCCTTCTTGCATTTACTTTCTGTTTCCCGTCAAGACATCAAATCACATGGATTGAAACTGGTCATATTCTCGGGGAAACCCTCCTGGTCTTGAGGGCATTGTCTTATTACTTTTTGGATCATCTTCATGATAGTCACCAGTGGTTCTCACTGTGTCTGCCTACTATCGCCTAGCTTATATTGAGTTCTCTCTTCTTGAGAATCTCCCTAACATCAGTCACCAGTGGTTCTCATTGCATCTGCCTACTGATGTCTAGCTAGTCCTATGATCTCTTCATTTGAGAAACTCTCTCATGTCAATCACTAGTGGTTCTCATTGTGTCTATCTCCTATCACCGTACTATTGAGAGTTCTCACATCATTTCTAGTTGGAGTTATACTCAAACACTCTATCTATCAATACTCGGTCTTGATATTTCTCTGCTTTAGTTTGTACATATCTTTCGGTCACTTTTGTGACACTCTGGTTCCTTTGCGAACCCTACTAATTTGACATTGATTCAACGCCATACGCTTGGGGCAACCAAATATAGTTTGTCCTCGCAACATACGTCAAGTCAGTCATCATTACTTGGGGGCATGGGTGCCCCATTTTTCACATCTTTGGTTTACACTTGAGTCAGTAATCTTGTCACTTCTACAAGACAACTCGCTACTGACACAAACTGGTGTTTTTTAACACCACCATAAATAGTGTTTTTTAACACTATCTTTAGACACATCTGTGTTTTTTTAACACACGTCAGATATCTCAAATGTAAACATCTATTGATAACAATCAAACACAATGCAATCACAAGCACAATGGTGTTTTTCAACACCTCATACACATGAACACATTCACAAACTTTGAAACTGGCTGAGATATGCTTGAATCTTTCTTCATATGTTGTCTATTCTTATGGATTTCATTGATATTTTCTTTGTCTATTGCTTGTTGGTGTAGTCCTGATGATCTGGCAATGTCAAATAAATAAGGTGTATGTGATAAGAGCTCCCGCACTAAGGTGGAACAACCTCACATCCCTTGATCTTGTTTATTTGTACACCATGGTGAGGTCAGTACTATCTGCTTGTTTGTTATTTCTCTATTTGTTATTGCTCTATTTGTTATTGATCTATTTGTTTACACATGATCGCAATCATGATTATCTTGGATTTGAATGCCTTGATACTGGTGTACTCTTGCAATATCAACTGAAAATAATGTTCAGGTCATCTTGGCTTTTGTGCCCTGGTGCTTACATTCGTTTCCTACATTTTATCTAAGGCAAGTCATATTCATATCCTTATGGTTGCATTGTGGCACCAGTAAGGGTTGTATCGACTTCGCTATTCCAAAAAAAAATGCTCCATGATGATAAATATATGATGGGTCTCACAACCATGTCCTAGAATTGCACTCTCATATTGCATCTAGCATAGGATTACATTTTCATTCTAGACTTGCATTGTGGCACTAATTCAATGTTCTCTTCATTGCATTCTCCTAGGTTCATACATTGGGGAGTTCTTCTTCACTGTTCTGGTTTCATACTGATTACACAAGTGTTCAATCCTCACTCTCGATCCTTCACATGTTCTTCTAGTTAGCATTCATCATCCTACATGAGATGTTAGTACCATATACATTGCATATTCATAACTCATTATCATCTATACATTACATTAGCATTTTCATTTACACATTGCATTTACATAAATCATCTACATACATACATATTTGCATCTATTACATACATGTGCATTTCATACATTTACATATATTCCACACATGTTCATATATTTGCATACATTCTAAATCATCTAACCATCTAAGCATATAGGAAACATCTCATAAAAGACAATATACAACATGTGATGATACCAAAAGACAAGCTCATATATATATATATATATATCCAATGTGTTGATACAAATACAAAATGGTGCTACTCGAGCACATCTATCTCAAAATGGTGATATAAATACATGGATGCCAACACATCAAATATATCCTATGATCTCATCTATTTATCTATCAAAACTAACTCTGGCCCTCTCCCTCATCACCTGGAGGAGGTGGAGGTGGGGTCCTATCTGGTGGAGGTGGCACTTGTGCACCCTCTGACCCTCTGGCATAAATCAAGAATTTGGCCACCTGTGATGCCTCATCAAGAACCACCGCTATATATGACACATAGTAATATGTCGTTTGAGTCATCTGGTTGTGAATCTCCTTCTGAACTACCTGTAACTGCTCCCAGAGATATTGTATCTCCCAATCTCTATCCAAAATTTATGTGTCTCACACAGCCACCTGTATAGTCAAGTCCTTGACCTGCCTCGTGAGTTGTCAAACTCTCTCTCGAGACCATCGCTATGGGTCATGTGTTGGATCCTACGTAGGCTAATCCTCTTGCATAGGATCCTCCTACTGTCCCTCCTCCTATGGGGGTACCTATTGCTCCTTAGCTGTCAGCTCAACAGTCTGTCATCGGGACTACCTCATACTACTGCTGCCACTAGCCCCTACATCTATCCCCATCTATCGAGCATGGATATCTACCTGTACTGTCTAGGGACGGGGACCCTATTGTACCCTTGGCTATGCACTCCGCTATGGTGGGGGCATCTGCATCTGCTATTGTACCACCTATGGCTGTACTATGTTCCCTCGGCCTGCCATACCAACCAGATCTATAAACCTAGGGAATGGATGGGTAACAAAATGATCCTTATACTCGGTAGTCATGCTGCCATCTGCCACATCTCACAGGTAATCCCAATGAACTGGGGCCAATGCCCAAATATCTATCATGGTGTGGCCCTAGTCTAGCTTCATAAGCCAACCCCTTTGAATCTCATCAATAAATTTGGCATACGCCGTGTACTCCTATGATATGTCCCGTGGATAGCTGAACTGCTACCATACCCGCTTCTACTAGAATCTCTCAATAATAGTAATAGTGCAACCAATCATCGCACATGAGCAGAACATATGACTCAGCTACTCTGCAACATCATCCTAGGCCTCTATGAGTCTCCATGGCCACCAAACTACTGCAGATAAATCATCAAGTTGAACTCACCACTGATCTACCTTACCCAGTGCTAGCTCTGTCTCTGCGCTATCCAACTGTGATACCAATCTGCTAATGGTTGGATGGTGTGACTTGAATGCAATATCTAGAAATTCAACCTTCAAGACATGCAAACAATAGAGCATGATCAGTAATAAGAGATAATCAAAGCATAACGAGATAATAAAGCATTCAAGACATCCTACAGACAGTAACAACGTAGATGCAAAAGCTATTGGACGCGACACAGACTGATTTCATGTTTTTATTGACCACTTTTTCCCATGTGAAGAAGTAATTTTTTGCGCGAAGAATTTCTCTTTCGCATGAAGAAGTTTTTTGGGTCACGTGACATTGACCTTTCGCATGAACTTTCATGACTAGTCGCGCGAGAAAATGCCCTGTAGAAGGGTTTCTTGTGCGAACATGGGTACTCTCCCGCACGAGATTCCTCACCGAATGGTGTGAAATGTAGTTTCATCACGCGAGATTTTCCTACGGGCCGCGCAAAGAAACTACTTCTTTGCATGAAGACCCGCGGCTCATTTCCTAAAAATACGGAAAATGAAGAAAAATTGATAGAATTTGATGAAATTTGAAATGCAGAGAGGTTTGTCAACTACTTACTAGAGGTCTGTATGCTTCAGGTCGATTGTGTCACCTTGATCACTTGAATTGGTGCGTGTTGTAGGGGACCACCATTTTTGCTTAGAGCTCTATTTGTCAAAGTCAAAAGGTTCAAATGATTTGAAAATGACCTTTTCGTCCTTATATAGGTTTTGACGTAAGTTTTCAAAGTACTTTGTTTTATGCAAAAACTTCACCATTACCAAATTTGACTGCTCTGAATCCATTTTCAGGATCAAAATTAAAATCTGACACTTCTACATAGCTCAAAATTGCATTTTAAAATTTTTGAGACTGATGCGATCGGACACTTGTGCAGTCAACTTTCTGACATTGCTTTCATGTCAATCTCTTATCTTATCATCATTTTCTCCAATCTTTGACTTTTTTCCTCAAAAGTCAACTCTAGTCAACTCTAGTCAACCCTAGTCAAACTTGGTCAAATATACCTCAAAATCACTTGAAATAGATTCTGAATCTTCCAGATTCTTCCATAATCTGCTCTAAGTTCTTCTTGATATCTGATTCACCATCTATCTGCAATTTTTTTTCTCTCCATCATCATTTATGACATGTCATCTTTCCATTTCACTCCCAAGGGGGGAGGATGATTACATCATTAAATACATTTCTCAATCATTCAAAAGTCCTCATTGCTAGGGGCATCTCATCACTTGGGGTATGTTTAGTTTTTCATACCTCAAAGTCAAAACAGGATACTCCACAATCAATAAGGGCATCTTTGTTCCTTACATCTTGTCATCTTTTAAGTATCTGAGCAATCTAACTCAGATTCTTGAGGATCAAGCTCTGTTCTAGAGATGGTTCTTGAAAAACTATCCTTTTGGGACAGGTAGTAGGGCAATCTAACCCTGACTCCTGATAATCAAGCTCTATTCTGGAGATGATTATGAACCTCTATTTACTATCTTTTGAGACAAGAATTGGGGCATTCTAACCCTGACTCCTAAAGGTCAAGCCTCATTCTGGGGATAGCCTTGTGAGAGAAATCAATCTAACCAGTGTCTGGGCAATCTAACCTAGATATTGGAGGATCAAGCTTTATTATGGAGATAGTCCTAAAATCTCTATTGATTATCTTGTTGGACAGGTATCAGGGCAATCTAACCTTGACTCCTGAAGGTTGAGCCTCATTCTGGGGAAAGTCTTGTGAAAGATATCAAATCTATTAGGTATCAGGGCATTCTAACCTGGATCCCTGAGGATCAAGTTTCGTTCTGAAGATGACCCTCAAAAAATCTACTTGACCGGCGTCTTGGCAACCTAACCTAGACTTTGGAGAGTCAAGCTCTGTTCTAGAGATGGCCCTGAAATCTTTGCATCATCAATTTTCAAATCTATTCTTTTGTGCTTTAGGCATCAGACTATTCCTTGAATCAATACGCTACTCGCACATTAATTCAAAGAGGGGCAAAATGTAACACCCCAAAATTGGCATCTTGCAACCCTAACCAATTTTGTTGTATTTATCATTCTTCTGAATCATCAAAGTCCTATTGTACTAGGCAATTCTGAGTCTAGACCGACTCTACTTGACCTAAGTGTCAAATGTAGAAAATCCTAAATTTGCATTAATCATACATCATATTTAATTCCTAAATACCTATTTGGCTAAACAAACCTTATGATCAAATTAATTTAATTAATAAAGTCCTATCACTTTAATTAAATTAAATTCACCCTCTTTAGCTAAAGACACATGAAAAAGGAATTAAATGATATTTAATTATTAAATAAATATCCTCATTTTCAATAATTGAATTTAATTATTCAGATAATTGAGAAAAAGCAATTATGAGGTCATATTTATTTAATTAATTGGATAATCTCTCAAAAATATTTCTTCTATTCAGAATTGGAAACTTCTCTTTAATTATGCTTTAAAGAGAGAGAAAATAGATAAATCAAATAAAACAATTAAATCAAAGAAAGAAAACTGTTAAAAGAAAAGAGAAAACAATTTATTGTATTCTTTTAAATAAAGCTTTTTATTATGGACTGGATTTTCGATCTATTTTATTTCAAAAGAGGAAACTTTCCATTCTGAACAACCTCTGAGTCTATAAAAGAACTCTCATTCTTCATTCAAAACCCCCACTCACTTTCATCCATTGTTAGAATACTAAATTATTGTCACATTTCTTGATAATCTCATATAGAATAATTTCATTATTGCAATAGAATAGTTTCAATTTCTAGAATAAATTGCATTGAAATCATGTCTTAGATTAATCTCACATCTTTCAATTCTTAGGATAATCTTGCATTGTATTGCATTCATAGAGAAAAATCCTTCGTTCCTAGATTGGTCTATCGTTGTGAGACTCTCATTCTGAGAGCTATTTCAAAAACCCCATCTGGATAGAAGGCAACAGGTTGAATCATGGAAACAGGCAGGATGAATAACTCATATTCATTCTTGTGTGTATCTGGTGAAGTAGGACTATGTTGAAGTGTATGGTGAGTTAACAAGGCCAAATTTACCACATACAGTGTGTAGACGACCTTTAATTATTGATACGCGGTCACTAGAATTCTTGTATGCGTCACTCTGTAGTTAGCAGGCAATATTTTCCTGTTGATAGGCAATTTTAAACTGTTGACACGTGACACTTTACAGTGGCTTACATGGCTTTTGGATGTTTACAAGTGGCATTTCAAAGTTGTAAGCGGTCCAAGATTGTTTGTACGCAGTTTTGAATTGTTGGTATGCGGCTCTTTGCTGATCAAAGTTGAAATTGTCAATTTTTTTATTATTTTTGGGATTTAAAATTTTAAAGGCTTTGATCAATTTTGTCAAAAAATAATCTTGCATGAAAATAGAGTACAAGCTCAACACACACATCAAAATTGTAGCATATCCCTAAAACAACACTAAAAGTGTATGCTCTCAGATGTTTTTACGGGTATGCATAAGAATTTCTTCCAAATAATCTACCTTAGAGTCAAACAATTTTGGCTTTAAACAATGGCTCTACAAAGGTAGGTTTTCTATTTTATCAAGGTTTTAAATCACCTTCATTCTAAATCTTTCCAAGATCCTTTACCCCCTTGCGGGCTTCCCACACGTATGAAAGTACAATTTTGCGCAATCCTGAAGGACTACTCGAGGAAGTGAGGATGACTTGCACAAGGTTTAGTCACTTTTCGATTAAGGTAAAGTGCCTTTATTTATAGTGGGTTGGATGATATCATGGCAAAAGTGAATATCTCCCACTTTGGGTTGTTCCCTCTCACCGTCCTCATAAGGAAAATCTCGGGAGATAGGCCCTCTAAAGCTTTATTCTATCTAGCATGTATATGGAAAGTGAAAATTGAACTTAGTCCAACAAGTTTGGGAATTTGATTCACTCAAAGAGTGAAGAGCATATCCCTATTGTCTTCCTTTGTTCCAAAC
>MU226219.1:845929-861717 GCA_018584345.1 Thuja plicata
TAACAGGGTCACACCTAACAGTGTGTTTTGTAACCTTTAACAGGGTTGGCTTCTAACAGGGCTCACTTCAGAAGAGTGAAAATCAGTAACTAGTTACATTGGTGGTTTTCCCAAATTGGGTTTCCATGTTATATCTGGTGTTACTTGTGTTCATTTTATTTGTTTTATGCATGTCAATAACTGTGGATGTTTAAAGAACAATGATAAGTTAATTTACCGAGTAACAGTAATATATATTGAAGACATCTAAGGGACTTGTGGATTTATTTTTGTGGTAACTGATTCACCCCTCCCCTCTCAGTTACTCCATCCATATTTCCAACACTAACTTTGTTTGTTAGAAGGAACAACATCCTGTGATGCATGAGTTGATGGGGGAAAGGATAAAAACAACATTTGTTAGAAATTGAAGCCACCAAGATTCTTCTTCACTTTTGGCATATTTAATGGAGTTTGAAAAGCTCATAATATTTCCCCCTATTTTTCATCAAAGCACCACAAGTTTGGGGTGTATGAGATCGACCCAATCTTTATGAAATTCTCATGATAGATTGCCAGTACAAAACTGAAAGCAAAGTGTGAGATTGACTATAGGGAGAAGCTAATGATGTTGAGATGAGGGGAGTAGGACAGTGCATGGACCCATAGACATTCCTGCAAAAAATCCATATATTACATGCAAAGTGTCTGTACAAAGAAAGCACCACACATGTTTGATAAAATGCCTCAATCAAGCACATCATGCTCACTGCCTAAATGATATGAATTGAATAGAGTATTGAAATATTTTTCAAACCTGTAGGCACATGAACTCATGGTGACAATCGGGTGCATCATGTTGGTGCAATTAAAACACAAGAACCCATGGAATGCAAAGCACGAAAGGAAAATGTGAATATAAGGAAGATCAAAAACACCCAATAAGTGACTAAGCCTAGAGATAACTCCTCAAACTAGATAAGAAGATAGTTGTAATTGAAGAAAATATGCATAATTCATTTGATAAAATGTCGTTAGCTTGTAAGTGGATTTGTATGAGGGGATGAGCTCTGTTATCTCACCAATTGTTAGGATTTTGACCTAGTTTTGATAACTCTTGGTGCCAAGATGATTCAAATTAGTTGCAGTCCATAACGACACTTTCCATCATACTAGATACCAAATATCATAATCACATGGATTGTGCTTGTGTATGAAATGTCTAACATTGGTACTGTTAGGTTTTCACCTGAACTAATCCACATCAGAAATCACATGCTTTAATATCACCCTGGTAATCAAGGAATATGATTCAATTTGTGCCCTGAAGACATGTGAAGGAGGCAGTACTGTAATAGACATATGAGAACAACCTTGGTGTTGGATTCAAGATTATTCATGAATAGAGTACCTTTGTTTGTGCACAGTGTATTCTCAACACAGAGGGGCCAGTTCTTTCATTCTGATAAACCATGATGAAGGAACCAAAGATCGATTGGTAGAGGCTTGAAAGTGTCTATGTTTGAACACAGAAAGTTCATTCTCGACATTAAGTTGCCTGACAACGCAAAATTATGCCAGAACTATTGATAGAAGAATTGCCACTCCAAGATATGACTCGAGAACAATTTAAGACGATGTCAAGGAGACATTCTGATGTTTGAAAGGAAAATCCACTCACATATGGAAGAAAAGTCATATGCCCTCTAATAAAGAAATTGAATGTTATCTTTCAAATCAGTTGCAAGGAAGGTTCAACATGTTCACAACCTTAGTGAGATCAACTGAGATATATTGATGCACTACAGGCCGTGTGTATGGAGAAAGTTATAGCTAGTGTTAACATGACATAAAAGCTAAAGGGTTAATCTTATTAAATTATGAAATTTTATTAAGGCCCGATAGAGAAGCTGAGAAATTGTCCCTCAACTATTTGACTAAATGGATGTTTGATAACACCTCTCAAAGATAATTTGAAAGGAATATCAATCATGAATGCACGGATTACCAAAATCCTTGAGCTCTTGCATGGATGAAATGATTAAGCCCAAGTTCCTATTTGGATGCCGAAGAATAAGGAGAAATACAAGGGATAAAGTGCCACATGTTTGACAGGATGCTCATTTTTACCTGACAGATGCAATCATGAGGTATTGAGAAGAGTACTCCCAAATTGGTCTAAGAGAGTCAATCATTTAGTCTATAGGTTTCTTCAGATAGGAATGACAGGTGCCTATAGTTTCCAGGTGTTGTAGAAGAATCACAGGTGGAAGAATTCTTATCACGTTACACAAGATTGGTGAATTTAAGAAGAGAAGTCTACATATTAAAACATCTTGGCTGACATTTTATGAGATTGGGTCACATTTAATATGTGAAAGTGAAATAATAAGAATTGTATCAATGTTTAGCTTTACAAATTAAAAATTATCTAGATATGACCACACGAATCAATTTTCATAAATGAAAAATAAATGTTCATAAGAAAGATAAATAGGTCAACGAAAGAAAAAGAAAGGGTTCAAATTTTTGATAGGAGCTTTGGAGGATTGTGTATTTCCAGAGGGAATGTCTTTTCTATTTCCATTGTTTTTTGTGGGGGGGGGAAGATAGATTATTTTGTTTTGAAAATGGTAATATTGTAAAGAGGAAGCAAAAGATCTGTGTTATCTTTTGTGTTTATCCAGAGAAGGAGGATAGTTGCTATTCAAATCTGTGAATTTGAGCATTTATCTTTTCATTGAGACTATGAATTTAGTCAATCATTTTTGAGTGTCTTCTCCCTTATTCACATGCATGTTTGTCTCTAGGTCTATGAGCCTTGCTCATGCATGCATTATAAAATGGATCTTATATCTTCTTTTTCTGCATTCTTTGTTATGTCTGATTTGATAAATGGACTGAGTGCCATTTATTTTGTACTTAATTAGTCTTCTTTTCTTCCGCATCTATTATGTGTTTGTAGATAGGTGTTTGTGTGCCTTTCTTTCTTTTAGGATAAAATCATTCTTGTTAATAGTTTAGGGGATTCATTGAAGATCTTATACGGGGATTTGTACCCAAAACAATATAAAGGGCACTTATGCACTTCTATTGCAAAGTGACCCAACTGTTAGTCACAAAGTTTGTCTTATTGATTTGGGCACCTAAGAGTCAATCTGAGGCAATTCTGTAAAAGACAAATCTGTTCACTAATAGTGTACAATATAAATAGAAAGTTTTAACACAATTTGAGGATGTGAATTTTGTAACATAATTTGAGGATGGTGAATTCACAACTACGAGGCAAATTTCTGAATTTTGTCTTGTTTTTAAGCTTTTTGTCATTCTAAATGTATTGAACAGAGATATTTTAATAAAATATAGTGAATTTCCTTTTTCATATCTATGATGTCTTCATATGTTTGTGTTTGGGTTCTTATGTATTAAATATGTAAGGCATTTTAAATACACTAGTTACAAGGTAACTGTGGGATTGTTTTTAAGTTTCTTTTAAGGGAAGAGTAATTCTTAAAAGTAGTTGCAGAGGGCTAAATATTAGTATAAGAATTTGATACATGGATATGGAAATGAGAGGATGGCTTGTAAGGCATTTCATCTGAGTTCTATGTGTGTTTTCATTAAGAGGTTTCTGTGAATGTATATTTCATTTGACTCTTTGTCCGGGATTAGCCACTGGTCTGGATTTGAATAATAGTTATCATCATCAACTTTAAAATCTAAACAACCTTTTATTTTTTTCTTAAGAGCATTGATGTTTATCATTTGTATTTAAACAATACAAGTAATTTTTTTCATTCCTTGAAGAGTGAATCATTAGGTCATCCTACTTGAGTTTAGAACTGGAGAAGAATAAGGATGAGAATCCTTATTTCATTGGTATTTTCTCTTGTCAAGTTCATGGTTTGGCTTATAAAGCTCTGCATAAGATTGGTTATTATCAATTGTAGAATGTGTTACTGACTATTGCAGTAAAATTTAGGAGAAAATCAATGTAAATCCTTGATCCACTGTCAAATTTATTGAGAAGCAATAAATTTTGAAAGGTACACCCACCTGAGTCTTTGGAGCTCAAAGAAGGAGGATCAAATCCTCATCAATTAGACTTTTCCTTGTTTGAATCAAGTCTTGGGAATCATAGAGTCAAGAATTGATGTTTAATAAAGGTTCTACAATAAAAATCTCTAATAAAATGGTGACTCTATTGGGGATAGAGATGAAATAGTTTTGTTGAGCTTTTCAGAAAATCTCTAGTGTTTTAAAGTTAAATCAAATTTCAGTTGAGTTTTCCTATTCGAGTCACACTCAAAAAATGGTGACTCTACTAGGGATAGGTGTAACAAATCATGTTTAATCTGACTTGGACTCTCTAGTGCTTTATGTGTCAAATATCTTAATCTAGTTTCAAGTTCTTCTAGGGAGAAGTGGATTATAGTAGTAGGGTTTAAAAGTTCATAGTAACTAACTTTTTGTTGTTCCATTTCTTGGTCTATTTGTAAAATTTCCCCATACTTGTTGTGGGTGGTGACTCTATAGTTTGTGTATTCCAGTATTTTCATATTGAAACATTGAAAATTCTTGTCTAATTTAAAATGAGTCGACAAAGAAACACCAGGCCTTACTATATAAATAATCCAAAGAAAGATATAGGAGAAGAGATCCATACACATGGAAGGAGACAATGGTTCAAAAGAGGTGGATCAAACCATAACTCTCCAAAAGTTTCAAAAGGGAGAATGGGAACCCCTGTCCCTAAGAGAGTTTCATCTTCATCTAAAAGTGTTGAGCATTCAAGGCCAATTGGCCCTTATGCTATTAAAACATCTTTTGATCCTTTCAAAGATGGAGAGATGACTGATGCAAGGTTCTTCCCTACATAAGAAACTCTAGAGAAACAACAAGAAACATATGCTGATAAGACTGCATCCTATGGCTCTAACAAGTTGTGAGATGAAGTTCTAGCACTAAGAAGAAATGAATGAGAGAAAATGTTAGAAATAGAGAATGCAAGGAAGAAGCAGGAGAAAGAAATATATGAGCTACTAGTTGAAAGAGATGAACTCTTAAAGAAGACCAAAGACAATGAGCTCAAGGATAAAAGTCTAAATGAGGAGTTCAAGGGATTAGATGAATATTTGTTTGGTAACATTTGAGCCTTAAGGAAACAAGGTGAAAACAATAGAATAAACTCTAAGAAAGATGAGTTTGAAGGAGAAGGACCTATTATGAGGCAGTTGCATCCACATGAAATTGAGAAAAATGCAAAGCTGAAGAAAAATGAAAAGGATGCATCTGATAAAGGCCAAAAAAATTGGTTGGTATTAGTATTAATGAGACTAAACAAAGAAAATTTATCCCTGTTGTTATGTCCCAGGTTGACATAGAACTAGAGCAAGCAAGATAAGCTAAAGAAAATTTAGTTAAGTAGCTAGAAAAATTGCAGTTAGAGGTTGTTGTAGCTGACATGAAAATGACAATAGCTTTCCTGCATGCTACTAAAAATACCACTGCAAGTAGCTCAGTGCTAGTTGCCAGTGGGACACTATAATAAAACCCACTAGGTGGTTCAAAGCCAAATGCTCAAGTTTCTAATCCTAAGCAAGGTGCTCCTCAACCTACTCAAAATCAAGGAGGTGCAACATGTACAAGTGGAAACAATACACTTGGAAATTTCCAAAGAAGACCTATCCATTTGGATAGGTACCATCCTCTATTCTTTGATGGCATTCCTGGTCATCCAAATATGATCCCAAATGAGGTAAGAGACCGAATCCCTAGACTTACAAGTAATAATGTCATAACTTTTGAAGAACATTTAAAACCTTTCATAGATAATATCATTGATTTTGAGATAGAACACGAAGATTTTATTATGAAGCTTTTTGAACAGTCTTTGATAGAAGATGCAAGGGATTGGTTTAGGAATTTACCCAAGGATAGCATAAAAACTTGGGATGAGTTTGTCAGATTGTTTAGGGAATTGTATCGAGAACATGTCAACTGAGGTTACATGTTAACTGAATTTAATAATATCAAAAAATTCCCCAATAAAATCATGGATGATTTTAACAATAGGTTTCAAAAATCCATGAACAAACTATTTCAGGTCCTGTGATTAGATGAGAAAGTATATTTAACCACATACTTCAATGTTGCTAATGGGAAGATGTCCCTTCTTCTTAGGGATAAGAACCCACATACCCTAAGTGATGCTTACAAAACAACAATAGACATTAATAGTAATAGGAAACCCTCATGGAAGATGGAGAAGAGAGAGGATGATAAGATGTGGAAGGAGATAAGGGGAAAAACAAGAAACCCTATTAAAGAGGATGATAGTGTTGTTAAGTTAATGAGTGCAGTAAAGGATCTTACTACTAAAATAGACAAAATGACAAAGGTTTTCATGATAACAAGTATCAATACCAGAGGTATGATAAACAACCAAATCTGAGGAACATGCCATATAGAAAAAAATGGAAAGATGGCAAGCCAATCCCTAAAAATCAATAAAATTAGAAGTCCAAGGAGACCCTGGATCCTCTAAAGAGAAACAAAACAAACAATGTGGAGAATACCCCTTGGTGTACTACTTGCAACATGCCTCATTATTCTTACTAGTGTGTTGTATCCCAAGCTCTAGCTGATCAAATAGATAAGGGAAATGAATAGACAGGTTTAGGACCAGAAGGCCCTGATGTCAATATGTTTACTATGAGAAGACCTTATTCATGGTCTTTAGAAGACAATGAACCCCTTAAAGATGTAAATAATAGGGGAGGATTTTATCTATAGTACCAACCACAAGTTGTTTCTGATTCAAATGATGAGGCTGGTACTATATCACAAAGAACTATAAATATAGTGGGTGATGATAAGGAGCATCGCCATTTTATATTACCAACTGATGGGGAAAAGAGATCCTTGACTATAGAAGCAATAAATCAGGCCAGAAGTGCCTATAACTTGAGAAATAATAGAGTGGATCCTAAACAAGGAAAACATGCTTCTACATTCATTAAAGAAGATGCCCCACAAGTTTCTGTAGAATCTACAAAATAACCAGAATCCTCTTCTGCCCAAAAGGAGAAGGAAGAAGTAAAATTAGAGGAACAAATGGTTACTGATAAGGTGAAGAAAGGTAAAAAAATAAATGATGTATCTTCTAAATTGCCTATGTTTGACATGAAGCATGCTCTTATGCAGATGAAAGTATCAGTTCCATTGATGGAGATGTTAAAGATAAAAGAGCACAAAGAAGTTGCACTTGCACTTTTAAAAGGGATAAAATATGTCCCTGTGTAATACAAGGAAGAAGTATCCTTGACCTTAGTAAATGAGAAAAGAGATGTTCTAGCTGTGAATGAGAAAGAGAAACAAGTGAAAGGCCTCAAGACAAGCAAGGCACTCTCTAATATCTATATTGGGAATGTGGTCACTCAAGAACCACTGTTGGTTGATCCATTTTATGTTACTTTAATGATAAATATTCTATTGGTAAAAAATTGTATGATAGACTCTGGTGTTGTAGCTACTGTGATGCCATATCATGCTATGAAAGAGCTAGGTCTTCAAGTCAACACTTCTACTAGGAGATGATATGCAATGGATAATAGAGAGGTTCCTATGGTAGGAACATTGAAATATATTGAAGTAAACATTGCTGCATTTCTTGAAGCCACCTATAAAATGTATATATTTGTTGTTGATACAAAACCTTGTTATGGTATGGTATTATCTAGATAGTGGGCGATAGCAGTAGGTGGAAAACTATAATTGGATCTATCCTATACAACAATACTTGTGAATGGAACCAAGGTCAAGTTGTACAAAGAGCCTCTTTCTTCTATCATGGTTGAAATGGTGTTACCTGATAAGCTAAACTATTGTATAGATGTTGATATGGAAAACTTTTTTGTTGAAGAAATCAAGCCGCAATTGAGAAACACTGAACCAATAATTAATGAGTTGTTGTTGCAAAAAGATGGATTATGGGAAATGTATTTTGATGGATGATGTTCTAAAGAAGGACCAGGAGTGAGTATTTTGTTCATATCACCATCAGGTATTACTTTTAAGTACTCCTTTTTGTTGGATTTTCATTGTACAAACAATACAACTGAATAAGAAGCATAGATATTGGGAATGGACATTTCCATCAAACATGGTATTAAATGATGGGGATTCTGAATTAATCATAGCTCATATTAGATTAAAATATGCTACTAAGGATGACAGATTAAAATTGTATAAATATTTTGTCTATGATATAATAGAGCTATTTGATGCCTTTAATGTTCTGTGGGTAGAAAGGTCAAACAAAATTATGGTAGACTTCCATGAAAATGTTGCTTTGAAAAATGATGACATTACCCTTTCTGGTATATCTGTTGTGGAATTCAAGAATAGGCTTGCAATACTTGATAATATTCACAATTGGCAATTTTTTGAGGAAAATGATGATATCCTCAAATTTATCTAGTGCTTAGATCAATTTGATGGACAACAGATTGACTATGACTCTTTGATAGGAGTTGTAGATGGTAAGGAATACATTTTTGAGAAAGAAGTTATTGAGTTAGCTTCTAACCACATTCCTAAGGGACTAGTTGAACTAGAAGGCATGTTTAGTATCAATGATAATTACATGTCACAGAATTCCAATGCTAAGGTAGAAAACTTGGAAGAAATAAATTTAGGATCAGAAACATCCCTCCAATTGCTATATATTGGAAAAAGGATAGATAGAGATGTGAGGATGAATTCGATAAAATTGCTAAAAAAATATAAGCATATTTTTTCCTGGTCCTATGAATATCTCAAAGCCTATAAGGATGATTTGTTCCAACATGATATCCCATTGGAGGAAGATGCAAAACCATTTAGGCAGAAACAGATGCCTATCAATCCCTTATTGGCCACCAAGTTGCAAGTGGAGTTAATGAAATTAAGGGATGAAGGCATAATTCAACCCATAAGACATTCATCATGGGTTTCAAATTTGGTCCTAGTAAGAAAAAAGAATGGGGAAATAATATTGTGTGTTGACTTTAGGAATCTGAATGTAGCTTCATTAAAGGACAATTATGGACTACCTAAGATGGAATCTATGTTGCATAAGGTGACTGGATGTGATCTGTTATCAATGATAGATGGGTTCTCTGGGTATAACCAGGTGCTAGTCAAGGAATCTAAACAATTTAAGATAGAATTTACTACTCCTTGGGGAACCTATGTGTATGCACACATGCCTTTTGGTTTAAAAAATGTTGGTGCTACATTTCAAAGGGCGATGGATGTGGCTTTTAAGGATCTTATAGATGTTCTCATGGTAGTTTACCAAGATGATTTGATTGCTTTCTCAAAAAGAGAAGAAGATCATTGCAACCACTTGGAGAAGGTTTTAGTCAAAGCATTGGACTATGGTATATCACTGAACCCAAGAAAATGTCAATTTATTGTTACAGAAGGAAAACTCTTGGGGCATATAGTATCAAAGGAAGGGATAAGGATATATCCAGAAAGAGTCAAAGCCATTTAGAAGCTCCTTGATCCTAAAAACCTTAAAGGTGTACAATCATTACTGGGACAAATTAATTTTGTGAGGAGAATTATTACCAACTTTGCAGAGCTAGTCAAACTGATATTCAAACTATTGAAGAAAGATGTGAAGTTTGAGTGGAATTATGAGGCACAAAGAGAATTTGAGAAAATTAAACAAGAAATTCAAGAAGCCCCTATTTTAATTTCTCCTGATTATGCTAAACCATTTTCTCTGTTTACATTTGCATCTTTTCACACTATTGCAGTAGTGTTATTGCAAAAGGATGAGGAAGGGTTTTAGCATCCCATTGTATTCTTTAGTAAATCACTACAATCAGTTGAGTTAAGTTATCAATTGATGGAAAAGAAATCTTATGCATTGGTGAAAGAAGTCAAGGCATTCAGACCTTATCTAGGATGTGCTAAAGTTAATGCATATGTTTCCCATGTTGCAGTAAAGGATATATTGTGTTGGAAATATGTTGAGGATAGGTGACTGAGAGGGGGAGGTGAATCAGGAACCAATAAAAATTAATCTCTTTAATCCTTTATTAGATTATCTAATCTGATTGCATGCACGAAAGAAAAAATTAATAAACATCCACAACACTTGACACAATATTTGGTTACCTAGAAACCTTCCAAATAGAAAGTAAAACTGGGGTGGGGATGGTACCCACAATATTTATTAATACAGTATAATTTTAGCCTATTAAAGATTACACTTGACCACTTCTAATGGCCTGCCCTGTTAGGATCAATAAGTATTGTTAGGTCCACCTTGTGAAAGGATTTAGTACAATACAATTAAGTATGCAACTCTGTTAGGAGATTTGTGAAGGACTGTTAAGTCCACCTTGTTAGAGTATTTTGTTGATGCATCTGTTAGGATGAACCAATATATGATATTTATGCAACTCTGATTTGCTGAATAATATACAATGATAAAAACTAATCACCTGATTGTGATGGATGAGTCTCTATTGTTCCTTATACTGTTGTAGCCTCTTAAAAAATCTTCCACTTCATATTCACATACACACTTCTCATATACACATTTGGATTAAAAAAATACCTTATATTTATACCTTATCTAAATAAAATACTTCTATAAGTTGGATTTCATAAGATAAATTAATATCAAACAACATAAGCTAAGTCGGCCAAAAACTGTTACTTGGGTCTAGTGATCCACTCGAGTGATATACTGGCACTCGGGCAATATGCTCTCACTTGGGAAACATAGTAAACTCTGGTACTAGGGCTACTCTATGTACTTAGGTCATTTTGATCACTCGGGTAATATTGATTATGAATTTCTGCTCGGTCGACACTGCCACTGCTTGGGTTACACTGTAACTGCTTGGGTTGTACTGCTAGCTCATTCAACTCTGTGATGACTAAGTGTTTTGGCACTAATTGACAACATGTCTTTCCATAAGGTCATAAATCTCCCCCTTTGACATTAGTGACCAAAAATAGTTATCATGTTCAAGAACTTCTCAAAATTTTGAGTCAAAACTCCCCCTTACCATATGCTTGGGTACTTGCTCGAGTTTTGACAACAGTTCTGTGACTCGATTACAACTGACTTTTTTTTTTTAATTTTTCAAAATTGTTTTTGTAACTTTTCTATTATATATCTCTTCTTCTCTTCTCTTCTGTACATGTATTTCCTTATATGTATATACAATAACTTTCCCCCTTATTTTTGACACAAATGCCAAAAATATATCTATATGGTAATACCAAAGTCAGAGAGGAAATCACTATGTACCCTCAAAATCTAAGACAAAGTTTTGTCCCAATTATCTTGCAACACCTTTAGGATGTGCAACTCAATTTTTATCTCTGCTAAAAACTTCTTCTTCTTCTTCTTCTTCTTCTTCTTCTTCTTCTTCTTCCTCTTCATCTTCCTCTTCTTCTTCTTCCCTCTTTTCAAAATCATAGGAATCTCAATCTCTATTGAAATTATGCTCTTGGCTTCTTCATAGGTACCAAATTATGGTGCTTTTGGATCAACATGCTCATTCACCAGAGCCTCAATGATGTCTTTGGTCTCATCTACGTTAACCTTGTATGCAAGAGGTTTCACCCATGCAACCCTAGGTTTTATTTCCTAAATGTATACTTTATTACAGTCAACTAGGAAGAAAACATCATCTTTTTAGTCTTCAACCAATTGTTTAGGAATTCTATACCTATTTTTCATATTCTATCTGAACTCCTCAAAATATGCATCCATGATGGTCTCAGAATTGTCTCCTAATTCTGCTATGAAATCATTTATCTGATACACTATGGGTTTGTCCTTCTAAAAAACTGTACCATTAGAAGGGAAAAACTTCTGAATATAAAATAATATGTAGACTAGAAGTGAACCAAACTTACATAGATTGGTCTTTGATGCTTGGATGCTTTCCATGTTCTTTATCAATTGGATGAGCTACAACTTGGCAAGGTTGAATGAAAGGTTGTTCTTGACCACCTTGTATGCCAAGTCCACAGCCTCACATGGTACGCTATTTGGTCAGCTAGAACTGTAGATTTTGTGCACAATTACATGAATCCCAAACTTCAATTCCATGTCTGTAACTCTATTTAATACCATGCCTCTTCTGTACCACTCAGAAAGAGTCTTCTTAGTTAGGTCATCCTGGGGTAGGGTTTTGGTAGCTTTTGACTTGTCAAGCATAGTATACCCTATAACATGATGTACCATTGTCTTGGTAATATTCACTGGTTACTCCATCCATAGATTCATTTCATGAACACAGCTCAGAAAAAACCTAATCTACTTAATTTGAAAGTTCTGTGGCATATGTATGATATGAGTCAAACCCTTGACTTTGAGGTGTTTATGTTCTCACTTCAGATTCCCAAATTCATAGAGTTTCTCATATGCTTTATTCATTTCTAATGTCCCCAGCTGTTGAATTGTGCTATGATATAAGGCTCGAATTTTGTTGATCAACAATACCATCAAAGGAATTAGGGAATGAGCTCCCATCAGATCTATCTCCTCTATAATGGTTTGATGAAAATTAAACTTCAAAGGTTCACAGATAACATTCCTCACCAACATCTTAGATCCTTTCTTAACCTTTCTACTGGGTGTAGATGCCATAATGCTTAATGGTTTGATAAAAATTTGCAACTTAAATCTTTTGAACACAAATTTTCTCTAAATCGCTTAAGGCTCTGAATTTCTCTGCAAACTAAAAAATTTGTAAACAATAACCTTTCCAATTCATCTTTTATAAGATATTTTACCATTGAGTTTTCATTAAATGCTTTGTACATAGTAGCTAACATAGCTCAGAATGAAGCTCGGTGAAAACTAACTTCTGCATCCTCAAAACCATACAACCTACCTTAACTCGGTTAAGCCCGTGTAAGTCAGATGTAACTAAGATCCTAACTCGGTTAAAACTATAATGTGTCCTTGTGCACCAATATGCTTATTTAGACTTTCTAGCATGTCTGGAACTGATGTAGGATGGTTTTTATGCATAGTTCCAGTGGTCTCCTTGCATATTTATTCAGAGATGGTAGATCCACCCAACTCACTTCTTTGGGTGCCATTTGATCCTTCATTTTTTTGATCTAAACTCTCAGGATATTTCCTTACCCATTACTGACTCATCTGAGTTTTGATTTTAGAAAACTTTTCCTTTCCTTTCTCAAAACTAGTATCCACTTTTTCTCTATTCATGCAATTCTTGCTTAGATGACCGAGTTGTTTACATACATAAAATCTCTTAGTAGGGTTCCTTTTTTTGAGGTGAGTCTTTGCACAATTTACAACAATATTCCCACATTCACCATAGTGACAAAATCCACTCCATGTGTTGTAATCCCAACCAAAAATTGCTTTAGCTAGTTGTTCAGCAGGGTTCCATTTCTTAGTTCTGCACTCGAAAGATTTGTGGCCTTGTTTGTTACAATTGAAACATTTTCCTTCAAGCTTAGGTTTCTCAGTGCATTCACTTTCCCTATGTCTATATTTGTTTCATCTATAGCATTTACCATTAAACTTTGATTTTCTATTGCTCCAACACTTATTTTTTGTGTGCCCTAACTTTACATAATGATTACAAGTAGGTTTGCTGCTCTTTTGAGTTCCTTGCTATGAGGATTCACCTTGTTCATTATAACCTAATCCACTCTATCCATGATGTCTGAGTTGAGTTTTCTTTGTCAACTGATCCATGCTTACCTATGAATTCATCATACTCTCATTGGTTTGCTTTTTAGTATTGAGATCATTCTACAGTCTTTCATTTTCTGTCCTCAGATTGATAACTTCTTGATTTACATTATTGAGTTGATTTATCATATCTTCTTGCTGAAGTGACAAATGATGAATTTAATTTTCTTTTTCTTCTAATCTTGTACTTAGCAATATTTTATCTTCTTTTTCCATTCCTTTATCATTTTTTGCTTGATTATTTTGTTCCATGACTTCACATATTTTGACTAAATGAATTTCTTGTTCTCTTTTCAATTTTTTGACTTCTTCATGTAAATTGAAATTCTTTGCAAGTAGGTATTCAATTGTTGCATCTACTTCTTCAGAACTTCTTTCTTTAAATAAGTCTTCAATTATTTATTCTATGTAACTTTTTTCATTCATCTATACTGCTAAATCTTTTCTTCTTTTTAGGGAAAGAGAGAGTTGCTCCTTGAGTTTTCTGATCTGATCCATGGCCACTTGTAGATCTATCTTTTCATTTTCAATGGATTTCTCTAGTCTATATATTCCCATTGCCTTTGATCTTTTCTCAAGTTGTTAAACTTCTATTAGGATAACCTTTAGCTCTGATACCGATTGTTGGAAATATGTTGAGGCTAGGTGACTAAGAGGGGGGAGGGGGGTGAATCAGGAGCCAATAAAACTTAATCTCTTTAATCCTATATTATATTATCTAATCTAATTGCATGCATAAAATAGAAAAGTAATAAACATCCACAACACTTGACACAATATTTGGTTACCCAGAAACCTTCCAAATAGAAATTAAAACTGGGATGGGGATGGTACCCACAAGATTTATTACTGCAGTATAAATTTAGCCTGTTAAAGCTTACAATTGACCACTTCTGATGACCTACCCTGTTAGGAGAAATAAGGACTATTAGGTCCACCTTGTGAAAGGATTTAGTACAATACAATTAAGTATGCAACTCTGTTAGGATATTTGTGAAGGATTGTTAAGTCCACCTTGCTAGAGGATTTTGTTGATGCACCTTTTAGAATGAACCAATAGATGATTTTCTATGCAACTCTAATTTTTTGAATAAGATCCAATGATAAAAACTAATCACCTGACTGTGATGGATGAGTCTCTATTGTTCCTTATACTATTGTAGCCTCTTAAACAATCTGCCACTTCATATTTGCATACACACTTCTACATACACACATTTGGATAAACAAAATACCTTATATTTATACCTTATCCAAATCAAATACTTCTATAAGTCAGCTTTCATAAGATAAATTAATATCAAACAATATAAGTGTAATGCCCAAAATAATCTAGGCAAAAACACAGCTAATTTTTTTTTATAAACAATTATGACAACGAAAAATTACCAACAAGTTTTAAATCAAGCCCAATGATGCGAAGCCCCGGGGATGTAAACTCGCTTGGGCGAAAACACCTTTAAAATATTACACCGCTAGAGGATACTTAAGAAAAGGAAGTTTATGAAAGGTTATACCAATCGTCTTTTAATTCCTATCCTCTACACATTCATAGAGAACTTTAAATTAAATCTGGAATCCTAATTAACCTATTTTGATAAAAAGCAATAATGTTGTAGTGATAACTTACTAAAGGGAATCTCACTAAATTATCTAAATCTTAATTAAATATTTTACAAAATACAACTTTCATGAAAAGAAAGCATATAACTAATTTATGATCACCTTGTATTTATAATAGTCTTAGTAATATTAGAGTGGAAATTTAAACTTAATTTAATTAATAAATAAAGGACCTTAATCTAATTAATTAATTTACAAGGAACTAGGTTATAAAAAAAAAACTAAGAATATTTTCTTGATAAAAATAATCTTAAAGGTTATCTCTATCAATAAAACTAAGTTTAATTACATCATTAATTTTGTGGTTCAGAATAATATTAATAATTTCATTAAAAAGATCCTAGTAATTTAATTCTTAATAAAATTTATGTTCGACAAAGTTTAGGATTTCTATGAAATTTAAATTTCCAAAATAATAAAACATTAATAATTA